>RJWT010056725.1:0-10002 GCA_004365215.1 Cuniculus paca
TCTCTGCCTATATAATGCTCCAGTTCCTACTCAATGTCCTCATGCGATGCTCCACATCTCTGCCTGAGTCAACCTTTGCTACTTGCTGCCTCCTTTCTACATAGATAGAATCACATACCGGGAACTTCTTCTCCAAATGATTCTGTAATCTCAAAATTTATTGATATCAAATTTAAGGTACAACATAAAAATATGAATCACTTATTTAGTCATCCATTCATTTATTTTTCAAGAAAAATAACATGTACTTACTAAGTTCTAGATGTGCTACCCAAAGAGGATATCATGTCCAACAAAAGGTATTTCCTACCCTGAAAATGGACAGAGGCAAAGGAAAGTGGGGAGGTTCCAGAACACAACCTAGTTTGAACACTAAGAAAGTGAATAGTAAAAAAAGTCATTAAGTTTCACAGAACGGTCACATATTAGAAAAATATTCAATGCATCATTTCTGATGATGTTGGCTATTTGCAAAAGAACATTTTAGATTTTAGATGAGCAAAATATCTGGAGTCAAAATAAAGCATCAAACAGGGTGGGGTAGCGATGATAAGAATTAAACAAAAGTGACATTTTAAGTCATAAACAAACTTAAACTAAGCTAGTAACACTAAAACAAAATTTCAAGAGACCTGTTCACGAGGGTGGCTAATTATTATTTTAATTCCTTTATTGGCATTCAGAATGGTACCTATGAAGTTATAACGGAAGTTTTAAAGGAGTTTACTTCCCTCCATTGGTTCATCCAGATCTACTGAGTAGGTAGTATCTTGCTAAGGGTTACTCTAGTGATTGCCACATGGCCATAAACTCCAAATGAGTGCCTTCTAAATGAATGAAATTTTACTGCAAAATAATTCTGTTCATTTCTGCCAGGCTCCTTGAATGCCTAAAATATGTCGGAAATGCAATCCTTTAACTACCAGGAACTCAACTTCATTATGCAGTTATGGTCACCAATTTTTCCTAGAAATGACATATAAAACCTCTCATCTGAGGAAAATGAGTCAGATTAATGTTGCATAAAACATATACAGTCTGGATTACAGAATCACAGAAGCTACCTCTCGAATAGAGAAGCCTTTCCTTTTTAGATGTCGATGATTGCAACAAAACCATCCTGTGGCATGTTCTTTCTCACTCTCACCAAAAGAAAATTCTGCATAACAGAAATAAACCTTGCAGTAGGAAAATCTGGTAAACTTTGCTTCTTGGCTATGAAACAGAAGTATAGATTATCATTTTGATTCACACAGTTGCATAGCTATATTTTGTCTTCTAAGCTAAAGCAAAATTTTTTTGCTCATAAGTTTCTTAAATAAGTTGAACTTTAGAAAAATAAAATCTTTTCAGTAAATTATTATTATAAAGCGAAATTTTGGAACTGACTGGCCTCTTTGTATCAGAACTGTTCTCATGGAAAGCTGCTACCGAGTGGAACCAGTTTGTCCTTTGCTCATCTCCTTGTCCCCCATATTCTCCTCTTGCAGTTTGTTTCTAATCCTCCATAAATACAGTTTTTATTCTGTCACTTTACTACTAAAATGTCTCTTGCTTTGCTGAAGAAACATATTGCACTTTTTTACTTGTATAGTTAACATCTTTCCAGTGAGAGGATTGGTCTGGATGATCCATCCTTCAGGGCTGAAAAGGGTAAGTGTAGATAATAAAGAGTTGCCACCCACCTGGAGTCCACAGTTCTGTAAGTCACATACTGCTGTAAGATTCGCTTCCCCAGTCTCCAGCAGCATTACCCATAACCGGAGGGTATGGAGAACAATGGTAGTAACAGGGGCTCCCTCCCTCTGCCATCTCTGGGGAGGTGCTAACAAGCTTGTAAACGCTTCCTGTAGGCAAGAAGCGGTAGGGGGGTGAAAAGGTTTCAAGTCTTCAAAAGTCCACAAATTGGATTATCAATTCTTAAGGTGCCGGCCATTGTAACAAACTATGCCTTGAGGCTTAGAGTTCAGATGCTACTAACAGCAAGAAGTGAGGAAAGTATTCCTATAGCATTCCTTTTTGTAGTGGTGTTGCATATGTTCAAGAGCACAGACTGCATTAGCACACTGTCTGCCTTTGAAATGCAGCTTCAACTCCAACTAGGTCCTTGATAATGGAGAAGTTATATAAATGCTCTACTTTTTAGCTTTCTCTTTGTGTATTGTCCATAAAAATATTAGCTGCATTATAGTGAAAATATGTAAAATGCTATGAACACAGCCTGGCACATGGGAGCCACTATACAGCTATTTATTTTTACTGTACATATTTATTTCATGCATACTATGTGACAAGAAGTGTTTTGGAAATTAAAGACAAAAGGAGGAGGTATTCAGATTTGCTGCTGTAAAGATTCCGATTCTAATAAGGCTCTTATAGTACCTAAAAAAGGCGAAGGTACTAATTTCGGGGAGGAAAATCTAGGATGCCATCAGGTAACATTTCTGTTTATGGATTTCTCTTACATTGCCTGAGAAGATTTTAAAGAATACCACAAATCTGAAGCCTGCAGTGACTTTCTCATTCTTAATCAATAATCGCTTTTGCTCTACTCTGTAAATTTGTAACTTTATTTATTTTTTCTTAGAAAAAGACTCACAAACCTATATAAGCTTCAGATCCCCAAAATGTACACCCATTTCTACTGAAACAATGAGTAGAAGTTAGCTTAGGTAAAGGTTCCACCAGTTTATTTAAGATGGCAAATGGATAGTAAAGGAAGAAATAACATCTTGGACAATAGATTGAAGATGAAATCTTTCAGAGACTTGGGTAATACCAAACAGTCTCACACATGCATCTTCAGTAGGGCATTTAAAGTTTGCTCCCATTTCTACTGTTTTTCAAGAACTTAATTATACACGTATTAGGACCTTGTTTTAACTAATGAGGTGAATTTACCCTGTCTTGGTTTCTTTCTTTTCATTCTGGGAAAAGTCATACTAACAGAGAAGACCCAAGTGATATAGTTCATTGTTTTATTCTTAGTAGTATTTTATATAGAGAGTACAAAGATTTAATATACAATGGGGAGCGTATTCCTGAGGCTTCAGTTGAATGAAAAATCCTCCAAAGCTTTATAATTTCACCTTAAGGTGAGTAATAAAAGGATATCTATATCTATATACACACACATATACATGATATCTAATAATGAACAAGTAATACTACTGCACATAAATGGTTCTTAAAGCATTCCAAAGTAAAATTAAAAGTTCATTGTTCATTTGCATTCATTATTTTTGTTTATCATTATCAGGGTTTCTAAATGTGGACAGTTTGAGTGCATGCGTTTTAATCAGTAAAATTACATAACATGCAAAATTACTTTCTAAAGGGAACAATGAAAAACAGTCTGTGACACTAGAATCTTTGTAATGGAGTAACTTCAAATGAAGAAATTCAGCATTTTGGATTTGAACCCTTTCAGAACAAAGTGTTCTGGTCACAGATGTTGCACATTTCGTTTCCTAAAGGGGGGGGGGAAGAGTGAAGAAACAAATGACATGAAATTATAATTCAAGAATGGTCATTATGTTCTGCATTTTTTGATCTCTAATTATTCCAGTGAAATATCATGTGGTTTAGGACATCTTATGCTAGGGTAGCCTGAGATAAGCCATGGGATTAGGTACATTCTGAGTCCACTCTCGTCCTCAACCGATTACGGAGACCAACAACCACTGTCCTTTCAAATGAGTTTCAGAAAATTGGGTTGTTTGCCCAAAATGGAGGAAGTAGATGAGAACTGCTCATTCTCTGAAAAAGAATCATGTTAATGAAATGACAAAGAGAGCCTTGTTCATTTAAATACCATAAGGTCCATCAGAATTGGTAATAGACCACATAATTGTCTCTTTTATATCTCAGTCAAATCTTTGTTAAGGGGCCGATCTCTCCAGTCTTCCTAATGAGAAAGGAAATGGGAAGAAACTCAATTACATGATATTTAAAGTTCTTCCCAAAAACATACAGCCTCCATAACAAACACAAAAATCAGTTGACACATAAATATAATTATTTATATTGTAAAGCAGACAGAAATAACATCAGATAAAACACTGTGTTACCAAAAACATAATGCTGATGGCTTTTGTAATATTTTTTCAGTTGTTTTACAATGACTATAACTATTCCTTGGCTAATTACCTTTTAATGACTGTATTAGCAATTCTTAAAACTCCATATAATTTTGGCTATATCTGTATCAATATAGATAAATCCAAAATAGAGTGGAAATAAAGCATACCTATGTTTCTGCATATTAATTTTTAATATTTTTCTATAATCTGTGAATTTTATCTAATAAACATGCTTATTTTTGTTATTTTTTTTGTTTGCCTGAATTAGTTTTAAATTCCAGAACACCAATACTACTTGTTAAAATGTATACCAGAAAAGAAATAATTCATTTTAAATCAAATATTCCTAAGCAGTTTTACTAAATCAAATGTGGTTACTACACTGGAATAAGAAGGCTCAACCAGGTTATTTTTTAAATTATCTGACAATAGGTTGAATGTGGCTGATAGAAATTAACTGGGAGCACCTGTTCCAAGATAACTGCTTGACTGAGGAAACATTAATCCACGCATTGCGTGTAAATCTTCTAAAAGGGTAGGAAACATTTTTCTTTTGTTTGCTTTTTTTTTTTAATCAGCATATTTGGCCATAGTACCAGACCTTTCTTTACAACAGCCTCTGCTGGTACTTCTGCCTTTATGTCACAAAGAAATGGGTCGATCAAAGTATTTTTAAATGTGAGGCAATTGGGAAGCTTTGTTGAAGAAATCTATTCAGAACCTGCAGGTGTATCTCCCTGCATTTGAAGTGGGCCTGTGGGATTCAGATGTGATAATGGCAAAGTGGATAAATGACAGCCCTAGTATCAATTTCCAGGAAGTATTTTACTGAATATAAACACCAAATGGCAAAATACAAATAGCACTTTGTGGATCCTTTTTTCCTCAAGCTTGAATTGTTCCCTGCTCCTCAGCGCTTCCTGAAAGAAGCACAGGTCAACTGGTGACCTCTCATCACCGTGGGAGCTCGGATATTTTCTTCTAAGTTTATAAAAATATAGCTCCCTAATACTATATATGCACAACTCTTAAAAAAAAATAAACTTCGTTATTTGACCAGAAATACCTGGTTAATTGGTGAATGAATGAATGCGCAGTTTTTTAAAAATAACCAGTCTTTTTTTTAAAATAGTTCAGTTATTTTGATTGATCTGAAATCACAGTCTAACTGATAAGTTTTGTAGCTTTAGGCTCTGGAAGGCAGCTCCTTCGCTTATAAAATGGCAGAACGTGACTAGACTATGTCTAAACTTCTAGTTCTCTGTTCTGTAAAGTTTGTTCTTGGCTCCAATGATGGGAATTATGCAAATACTGCTAAATCAGAACGCATTTTACAAGTTTTGAACAGGGAGACAACTTGGGCTCAAATAATGGCTATTCTACTTTGAAGGTGTGTGGGGGAATTTGTTTCTTCATCTGTTAAGGTAACTCATAATGCTCAACTCATAGGTTGACTGTGAGAATCAGGCAAGATATTGCTGATAACTTCCAGCTTAAAATATTGCTCAGTAAAACTCTTTTTTTTTTTTTTTTTTGCGGCACCGGGGATTGAATGCACGACTTTGCGCTTGCCAGGCAGGCGCTTAAGCCGCTGAGCTAGATCCCCGGCCCTTGCTCAGTAAAACTCTTTATTAATCATTATTTCAAGTTTCTTAGATCATGAATTCTTAAATTTTCAGAATATCAATTCCCTTGTCTGTAAACTAGAAAAAGTAAAGATATCCTCCTAAAATCATTATGACGGTTAAATAAAATGAGTTAACTCTGTACACTGTTTAATTGATATTTATTACATTAGTTAGCTTTCTTTTTGTTGGGACATACTACTTAAAACCCACAATTTAAAGCATGAGAAGTTTAATTGGAGTAGAGATTTTCCAAGATTCATTCTGCTGCAGTGTGGCTCAAAGGAAGAAACGCGGGGGAAGGGCATAAAGGGCATGAAGGGCAAAGATGTTCGTTTGGTTCATGGGAGCTGTAACAGTGAACAGTGCCAGAGAGGAAGAGGTGAGAGACCAGATGTAGACCCCAAGGTCATGTCCCCATGCTTCACGCAGACACACACGGACGTCAGCCTAGGCAATCTCCTAAGTCACTCAATATAACACAACCAAGCTTTTTTATTTTTTTCTTTGTTTTTATTTTTTATTAGCACATATTCGTGTACATAATGCTTACATTCCTTCTGTGGAGTTGATACATATACAGAACACATCTACAAGCTTCACCACACTCCACCCTTTGTCAACCTGATATGCAAACATGTCTCCTTAAGCCACACTTAATTTCCAGATAAGCACAATAAAAATTAATAATTCTTCCTAATATACTACAACTGTCTTGCGTAAAATAGAGAACACAATAATCCCTTTCTTATCATCTCAACAATTCCAGCATTGTTTAAAAGTTCAAGTCCAAGTCTCTTTTGAACAAATTCTTAGCTGTGAGCTTTTTTAAAAATCAAAAACATGTTATGTAATCCCGAGGTATAATGGCACAGGGTAAATATACTCATCCCAAAGGGAAGCCTAGAGGAATAGAGAAAGAGTAACATCAAAGAGAGATGGAAACTCAACAAGCAATTCATTAAACCTTGTAGCTGCATATCTGGCATCTGAGGCACATGCAGGTGAAATGGTAGTTCCTGAAGGCTTTCATCGTCTTAGCCATATGGCTTTGCTGGATGTAGCCCATATGATCTCTCGGTCTCTGGGGCTGGTCCCACTCAAGGCCTGTGCTTTCCTGGGTTCTCCATTGCACCTTGCATTTCATTCCCGCAACGTCACACACTTATCTCACAGGTTTCTTGTCTGGCCTACCATGGTTTTCTTTGAAATCTGGATGGAAGCCCTCTTGATCCACAGCTGTTTCATTCTGCATGCCAGTAAAACCAGATACCAAAGTCTGCTGTGAGTAAGAGTAGTAGCAAGCTCCTTGACATTTTTGCATAGTTAGCCTGTCATGGGTGAGGTCTAGCTGATTCCAGAGATGTCCTGAAGGTATTTTTCTTGTTTTTGATAGAGTATTTGTGCTAATCTTTTCAATGATCTCACCTCCTTTGGTTCTTACTTTACACATAATTCCTTTTGGTCCAGAATTTAAATCTCATGTTCTGTCTTTTGTTCCTGATTGTCAGCATAAATATATTTTAAATTAGTCAGCAGTACTCATGCCACTGCCTGAATGTTGGGTGGCTTTAAATTTTCTTCTGCCTGATCAATTAATATACTCTCTTTAATCTGAGACTCCTGAAAAGTCTCAGGACATGAATAAAATATAGATGAATTATTTGCCAGAGTCTAATACACATTTCCTCTAATCCAGTTGGTAGTGGGGTCTTTGTTCCCAACTGAAACCTCCTGAGACTGGTCTTTACTGTTTCTATCAGAATTCTGATTTTCTGAGTTTGACCAGAATCACCTGTCAATCTCTGTGATAGAACAAAGATGCTCAATTTATGGGGTCCAGAAAGCACAGCAGGAGAACAATGTTGAAGAGGAAGAGGTAAAGTATCAGATATAGACACCCCCAAGGTCATGCCTCCATGAATGACCTAGGTGCACCGAGGATTCAGCCTCAGCAATACCCTAGGTGGTTCTCAAGATAACTGACTGACCCAAGAAAGCTTAACCATTATGGCTCTTTTGTTATGCTTTTCTTTATTACAATTATTACTTGAGGATTTCTAAACTTCAGTCTTACGTTTATATGTAGAAGTAATACGCTACTTAAGTGAACAGTGTTATATTTATAATGTATAAATTATAACTACCAGGAGATACTTTTGTTATCCAACTTTCATTTA
The DNA here is from genome assembly GCA_004365215.1 of Cuniculus paca. Classification (NCBI taxonomy): domain Eukaryota; kingdom Metazoa; phylum Chordata; class Mammalia; order Rodentia; family Cuniculidae; genus Cuniculus; species Cuniculus paca. The sequence continues at coordinate 7,888 of RJWT010056725.1, forward strand.
TAAAACACTTAAAAAGAATTGAAGACCAGGAATGTAGCTCAGCAGCATAAACGCTTACCTGGCAAGTGCAAGGTCCTGAATTTGAATCCCCGTAACACCCCAAAAGGAATTGAATTATTTTTGAAAAAAAAAGTTAAGGAAGTAATGGTACAAGTGTTACATGGGAAAGCTAAAATTCACTCATCTATTACCTTAAATGTCAGGCACAGTACTTGTGCTGCATAACCAAACTTGCCTGCCTGATGTAGGTTTTACATCAAAATTGCTTACCAGCTTTTACCGTAATGGTATGTGATTATCATAATCTTCAAGCTGAGTTGCTTATTTTATTGCAGCAAGAGCACACATCTTGGTAACAAGGTCGAAATGACTAATAAGCAGATTCCCAGCATCACATTCTAATAAAGATCAAAATGAGAGAACATAGCAATCATTCCCTTCTTTTCTATATCCTGGTGTGATAGAGGAAAAGCAAAGTTATTTCAACACAAAGAAATCAAATCCAATCAATGTACCTGAACTGCAATCTGACTTCCAAACAAGAAACGTTTTAGAAGATGAAGACATTTGTTCCACTGGCCCTTATACCCTGTCACTACTGAGTTTGGCTTATTATCCATGGAAAAGGAAACAGTTAACACAACAGGAAATGCTACCCTGACATAACATGAAATGAATGAGGAAAACAACACACAGGATAATAACGATGCCATTTTTATTTCCATAAAAAATAAATACCATGCTTTTCATTAAAGAAATGAATTCCAATGCCATATAATTAGAAGAATAAAGAAGGGAGATTTGGTTTTGAATTTTGTTTTTGAATAAATAAATAGATAAGAAATAGAGCAAAGTCTTTTTGCCTTTCTCTTGCCAGCTCCTTTGTCTGAAACAGCATAGCAGAGCTTGTCTATGAGTGGTGACAAAGAAGCAGAGGGAAAGCCTTACCAAAAATGCAAACTTCAGTTACAATGGCACTTGATTTTTCTTCTAGAGATATGCTTTTTTGAAAACATCTCTCTAGCTCAGCACTGCATCAGCAAAAAAAAATCCATAAACACAAAAACCAAATATATATTCATGTAGCTATATGTGTAGCTGAAAACTTGCTAAATATATTCTAGAAACAACTTGACGTAAATTAACTTAAACTTTTTCTATAGATATTTTCAATTATTCATGACATAAATTATGCAACAGCACTGTCAGTAGATACTTGATAGAATATACAGAATAAAATATGTATATGCACATGTATTCACTCATATGTACATATTCATACAGATAAATATCCATTTATATACATATATATTCATGCACATCCACGTATAGCATGTTCATGCAAATACATATAAACATGCATATATGTATCAGTATGCATACACTATGCACACATACATACATATACCTGCATAAAGGAAGCAAAGAAGTCAAAGGAAAAAGCATCAAACTGAGTTGGGAAACCCAAATGGTAGCCACTTTGTGTGAACCATCCCCTCTGCTCTCAGGGCCTGCGCTACATTGGTCCTTGGACCCATGTCTCTTTTAAGTATAACATGCTTTCATTCTGTGCCCCTCAGCTCCTCTCTTACAGAAGTGATACAGATGTTTTATTTATTCACCTTAACTGGCTTAGCTCCTCTTGACATGTCAGACCTTCTCCTGTCCAGACCTGCAGACTTTTTTTTCCTTTAACATCTCCTTGGTTTTGTTTTCTTAAATGCTAGGAAATCGATCCAACTCCTTTGGTGTCAAATGAGTGTCTATTTGAAGTCTCTACCAGCAGAAAGCTGGTAGACCACTTGACTTGTGTAGGAGTAGACTGACTAGCTAATTATCTTATAAAATATAAAATAATCAAATGGCTAATGTTTTTATAGTATTTTCCAATTTTTACTAGACTTTAAATATTAATAATGGAGAAATGGTTCTGAAATCCAATGGTGCTTTTATTCTTTGATTTGATTGGTTTAAGTCCCTTTCCTACTATTTGAAAGCAATAAGCAAGAAGATAGGAACAGCTCTTTTGAAAAATGAGACACTATAGTAGCCATTGCTCATTTCTTGTTATCCGACTTGAAGACCTGTAATGCTATTCTCTTTTATCTGGTTTTA
>RJWT010056729.1:0-10008 GCA_004365215.1 Cuniculus paca
TCTCTGTGGCCTCTTCTGTTGTGACACATGGCATATTTTAGTTACTTGTCCAGTTCATTATCCGCCTCCCCTACTGGGCTTTGAGCTCCACAGGGTCAGGGGTTTTGTGTGATTTGCTCATTGCTGTAGCGGTTTGTTCACAGCCTAAAATAGAGCCTGGCACTCAGCAAGTGCTTGGTAAATATAAAGAAATGTGCCTCAGGGCTTTGAACTGACTTAGGTGGTACCAGGATTCCTCAAGCTGTGTGTGTATGGGGGCGGGTGGGGCAGATCGATGGGCTGTCTGGGAACATCGATGCTCAAGCAGACTGTCCCCATCCTGCCCAAGATGTGAACAACTGCTCTGACCTCTCCAGCCTTCCTCTGTATCCCAGCCTGTCTTATGGCATAGTTTCTAGTGTGTTGGTTGAGTGACGTTGTAATTACTGTCTGCCCACTGCCCAGACTTTGGCTTGCTGATGGCAGGGCCCCAGGCTCTCTCCCTCATCCTGTGTTCCCAGTGTCATGCAGTAAGTCCAATAAATGTTCATTAAGCGAATGAATGAATATTGCATTGTCTGCTTGGAGAATTATGCTCATTAGCATTCAAGGTGCTGATAAATCCTACAGAAAAGATAGCTATTTTTGTCTTTTTTTTTTTTTAGATGACCATAAGGTATTTATTGAAACATTTTGGTAATCTGGTCTTAGTGAAGGGTCTTCCATCTGCAAAAGAGAAAAGGAAAAAATAAAGGAATTGGCTAGCGGAAGGGGAAATTAACTCGCTTGATTCTTGAGGGTAGGGGGAAGTCTTCAAGCCTGGCTGCACCAAGTAGCTTTAAAAATGTAGAGCACCCCAGTAATCCCCAGCACCAGGGGAGGCTGGGGCAAGAGGACTGTGAGTTAAAACTCAGCCTGGGCGAGTTAGTGAGTTGGCAAGACTCTGTCTCAAAATAAAAAATAAAAAAGTCTGGGGATGAGGCTCACTGAAAAAACTTTGAATTCAAACCCAAGTACCAAAAAACAAACAAAACCAAAGTTACCAGAAATCTCCGGGGTTTCTTCCATATTAGTTATTTTTGCCCTCAAGGGGGCAGAAGTGGACCCCAGCAGACACAGCCCCCCATGCCTTTGCCTCCGGAACTTGGCTGGAGACTATTTCCCTTTTCCCAGATGTCCAAGTCAAGTTCCAAAACCCAGCTTGGTTAGGAGTCCCAGTGGGAAGGGAAGACACTCCCCTGCCTCCAGTGTGGCCTGAGTCTCTTGTCCTTCCTGACACCACATAGGTGGGGGCGGCGTGCTCCGAGGGGCCCCTGGGGATCCAGGACCAGAGCAGCTCAGCTGCAGAACAGGCCCTCAGGGGCCCGAGGGGAGGTGGTCAGGAGCCTGGCCCAGGGACCCAGGCGGCCCCGCTCTGTCGCTCCGCAGTGCAGGTCAGTCCTGTGGACGCACGGCTCACCGTGTTCGACAAGACGGAAGGGACGTGGCGGCTGCTGTGCTCCTCGCGCTCCAACGCCAGGGTGGCAGGTCTCAGCTGCGAGGAGATGGGCTTCCTCAGGTACCAGGGCGCCTTTGGTGGGGGAAGGGGTTGCGAGCACGTGGCACGGGAGCAGGCCTGACCCCTGCCCCGTCCAGGGCTATGGCCCACTCAGAGCTGGACGTGCGGACAGCAGGCGCCAACGGCACATCGGGCTTTTTCTGCGTGGATGAGGGCAGGCTGCCCCAGGCCCAGAGGCTGCTGGAGGTCATCTCTGTGTGGTGAGCGGGCAGGGGCGGGTGGGGTGCCCTATCCCTAGCCCCTGGGCCCACACGCACACTCCTTCTTTCCCTGTAGTCTGTCCTGATTGGTCTCCATAGTTCGTGTCTCTGTGTCTCCATCCCTGTCTCTCTCGCAGTGACTGTCCCAGAGGTCGTTTTTTGGCTACCATCTGCCAAGGTGAGATCCTGAAACTCAGAACCTGCTCCCTTAGATGCCCAGGGAAACTGTGGACCCTTGGACTCTCCCAAGGGCTGCATCTCCATAGGTTCCCTAAGCAAGGGGCCAGGCCAACTTCAGACTCCCAGGGCAGGATTAGTTCCCCACAGCACAGGCTGTGTCCTCTTAAACTGCCCAGGGTAAGGCCGTGTCCCCCTAAACTGCCTTTGGTGGAATCACATCCTCCTCAAACTCCCCAGGTTGGGGCCGTGTCCTCTCAGATCCCCCAAGGCCAGGCCAGAGCTCGGGAATCTTGGGTCCCTGCTCTGTTTCGCTGCCCTGACTGCACTCACCCCTGCAGACTGTGGCCGTAGGAAGCTGCCTGTGGACCGCATCGTGGGAGGCCAGGACACCAGCTTGGGGAGATGGCCGTGGCAAGTCAGCCTGCGCTACGATGGAGCCCATCTCTGCGGGGGGTCCCTGCTCTCAGGGGACTGGGTGTTGACGGCTGCCCACTGCTTCCCAGAGTGAGTGCCCAGGTCAGGGAGGCAGTGTGACAGAGGCCGGAGGGCATGCCCAGGCAGGCCACTGGCCTCCCTGCCTGTTCCCTGGCAGGCGGAACCGAGTCCTGTCCCGTTGGCGAGTGTTTGCTGGAGCCGTGGCCCAGGCCTCGCCCCAGGGCATGCAGCTCGGGGTGCAGGCTGTGGTCTACCACGGGGGCTATCTTCCCTTTCGGGACCCCACCAGCGAGGAGAACAGCAACGATATTGCCCTGATCCACCTCTCCAGCCCTCTGCCCCTCACGGGTGAGTATGGGTTGAAGTCTTGAGGCCCCAGAGACAGAGGAGAAAGGAGGGTATGGGGGCTGTAGATTAAATTTATCATTCAGGTACCCAGGTAACAAGGGAATAATCCTGAGGGGACACAACCCAGACATTAACTGAAGGATAGGTGCGGACACTTTGGAAAATGCTAGAAGTCTCTAAAAAAGTTAAAGTTTACCATTTGACCCAACAATTCCACTCCTAGGGTGTTTGCCCAAGAGGAATGAAACACATGTCAAGGCAAACATTTGTCCATGAGTGTTCATGACAGCTGTATTCATATCACCCAAGCATGCCAGCAACTCAAATGTGCATTATCTGACAAACGGATAAGCATATATGGTATATTCATACGGTGGGCTAACCTTTGGCCATAAAAAGAGAAGGCAGTACTGATTTATGCTGTAACCTGGATGAACTTGTGGGTCAACTTAGCTTCAAATTCTGGCTCTGCCATTGACTTAGGAAACTTTGGCCAAGTGGTGTGGCCTTAATTCCCTCCTTGGTACAGTGGAGTAATAGATGCCCCAGCCTCCCAGGGTGGATGGGAGGTTAAAGGAGGTGGTGCAGGAAAACATGTAGTACATGGACAGTTCTCATTAGATGGTGGTTCCATCGTGGACATTATAAAGGGTCACAGGAAAGGGGTGTGCTGGGGGCATGTGGGGTGACTGGACAGGTAGGTTTGCATCAGCTGGGCAGGCCAGCAGGGGCTGGACTGTGGTCTCTCTCACAGAGTACATTCAACCTGTGTGCCTCCCAGCGGCTGGCCAGGCCCTGGTGGATGGCAAGATTTGTACAGTGACCGGCTGGGGCAACACGCAGTACTATGGTGAGTCCCGTGTACTGCCTGTGGGGCCACCGTGAGGGTGACTGTGAGCTGGGTTGGGGAAGGATAGTCCAGTTGGATGAATGGCTCTCAGCCCCAGGGTATAGGGGCCCTGAGGGGTGTGGGTTGGGCACCAGGAGGGAAGGGAGTGTGCCTGCTCTCCAGCTTCAGCTGGCCTTGTCCACACCCCCCCAGGCCAGCAGGCCGGGGTGCTCCAGGAGGCCCGAGTCCCCATCATCAGCAATGATGTCTGCAATAGCCCTGACTTCTATGGGAACCAGATCAAGCCCAAGATGTTCTGCGCTGGCTACCCTGAGGGTGGGGTGGACGCCTGCCAGGTGAGGGACTGGGAGGCAGCCCCCAGCCTTACCACCCCCAGGGCTACCTATCTCAGGGTCAGAGGGCCTCCTGGCCGCCATCTTGGGCTCCGGCCAGGCTCGCCTTTCCCCTGGCAGGGCGACAGCGGTGGTCCCTTTGTGTGTGAGGACAGCATCTCTCGGACGCCACGTTGGCGGCTCTGCGGCATTGTGAGCTGGGGCACTGGCTGTGCCTTGGCCCAGAAGCCAGGTGTCTACACCAAAGTCAGTGACTTCCGGGAGTGGATCTTCCAAGCCATAAAGGTGAGTTGAGCCCAGGTGGGAGCTGGGATGGTAATGTGTGGCGGCAGAGACTTTCGGAAACTGAACTAAGGCCCTAGAAGAGAGCAGACGGGTTTCTACAGGCTTCCGGGGAAGGGAGACAAGTTGTGGGACTTCGGGGGAAACCTCTCAGACCTCAAGAGCCCCCAGTTGTCTTTCCCCAGACTCACTCCGAAGCCAGTGGCATGGTGACCCAGCTCTGACCTGTGGCGTCTCCTCACTGCACACACTTCCGGGGCCAGAGTTGATCTAGGTGGCTGCAGCCCCACATGGTAGGATCCACACTGGCCCTAGGATGGGACATTTTCCTTCTTGGGCCCAGTCCACAGGTCCAAGGACAGCCTCCTCCAAGGTCCTGTCTTCCACAGTGGCGGGCCCACTCAGCCCTGGGACCTCCCCAGCCTCACTTCCCTCCACACCCCATGTAAATATTGGTCTGCCCTCTGGGGACTCTAGTCCGGGGACCCCTGATGACAGGATGCTCTTTAAATAATAAAAATGGTTTTGATTAATGTGGCCTCTGAGTTTGTACATGTATGAAACAATGAGGATATTTTTGGAAAGAGGAAAAAGAGGGATTAGGGGCTGGCACAAATCAGGAAGCATGATTTCCTAATTCCAACTGATTTAAAAGGATGGCTCACTTAAATGAAAATGCCCTAGAGCATTTTGGCTTCTGGTACTGCTGGATTCAGCTGCTCCCAACTCTACTTTATTGTGTATCAATTTCATTTCCAAGTAGGCTCTTCTATAACTAGAGCATATATATATCCCCCCACCTTTCCATAAACACCAGGCTTCCATACCATGGACCAGCTTTGCAGCTCCAGTGGAGAAGAAATGCTTCTTTTCTAATAGCTCCAGCAAAAATAGTCCCAATGACCCCCAGCTCTCATTGGACAGGCTCTGGGTCACTTACTCACCTCTCAGCAAATCACTGTGCATCTGACATATGGAATAAGGGTGGGATCTAGACCTTCCAGAACCGTACAAGCTGAGTGCAGAAGATGCTCCAAAGGAAAATGACAGGCTATTTCCAGGAGAACTTGGCATCAATGCTCAGCAAGCAAAAAAAAAGACATTCATCTTGGGCGAACGTAGAAAACGTTGAGCCAGGCATGGTGGTGCAGGTCTGTAATTCCAGCACTCTAGGAGGCTGAGGCAGGAAAATCATAAATTTTAGCCCACCCTAGGTAATTCAGCAAATCAACAAGGTCCTTTCTCAAACAAACAAACAACAACAACAAAAAAGAGAGAGAGAGACTGGAGATATAGCACAGTATAAAGACGAGTTTAATCCCCAGAATTACAAAAAGGAAGAAAAGAAAAGAAAAGAAAAGAAAAGAAAAGAAAAGAAAAGAAAAGAAAAGAGCCCTGTAGGTTGGAGACTGGGGTGCCTGGGTTTGTAATCACAGAGTGAGATCATCTCCCCTTCCTCCATCTGGGATGAGGTCTCAGCTTCCCTTGGGGAACTGCTCCCCAACTCTTCTCTAGAGCTTCTGTCCATCTTCATAGTGACCCAGATAGCCACCAGGGGCATTGCTGTCCCTGCATGGTGAGAAATGAAGGTGTTACAGAACACAGTTTCTCCGTGTGTGTGCCCGTGTGTGCCCTGTGGGCGTCTGCTTCTCTTGACTTCAAATGATGAAAACTGTAACACATCACTTGACAACCTCAAATTCCCAAGAAATTTCCTAAAATATAAATAGATCCAAGAAAGCACCTTTGAAAAGCTGTCACTGATGAGTGTGGGTCTTTGTTTTAGGAGAAATGGAAATTAAAACTAAAGCACGAATTTGCAGGGGAGGAGCTTTAATTGGAATTTAAGAGAAAGACGGGAAGGGCTTGAGTGCTTGGAGGGGGCGTGCTGTGATGAAGAGGATTAGACAGGAGGCCGACTTTGAAGGACTGGCTTAGGTGGATTGGGGTACAGCTCATCATTACCTCAGTCCTGGTTTCAAGGTGGTGCAGAACTCCTCCTGGCTTAGAGGGTGGTTCCATTCTCATGAAATGACTGTCTCTGCAAGTTTCGGTCACGTGAGGCTCTGCTTTTCCTCTCAGGTGACCACAGGCTCAGGAGAACAGCTGGAGACTTGTAAGCTTTGCTCCCGGGAGAAGGGTCTATGACTGGACATTGTAAAAACTAGCACTGGAAAGCCCTGGAAATCCTGAGAACTATTCTCCTTCCTCTCGTCCTGGTGTCCTCTGCCTTGAAGGGGGATGAGCTAAGATAGGTAAATTTAGGGCTAATCTACGTGGCTCTACTGACTTTTCTTCAAGGAGCAATGTACCTGTATCCAAAGTTCCGAGGCGATAAAGGGTACAAAAATGAGCATCAAACTTTACTTTTAGTTACCTATTGGACATTTATAGGCACAAATGAAGAGTTATGAAATTCACTTTTAAGTCTCTGATTATTTCAGAAAAAAACACAAATCGTACTTTTAACGAATAACAGGTTAAGGACCCAGGAGTTTGTCCTGTGTCCCTGTGCTAGTCTCTCACTACATCATAACCATGTCAGAACTAGCAAACCATTCATCTGGGAGACACTGCAACCATCAGTCACGGTCCCCAAAGCGCTAGCTGGTTGATCCCCAGCATTGCTTTCTTCGTCAGAGCCTTCCCACACTATATCTGATGTGGGGAGACCTCCCCTCCCCTCACAATTGTCCCAAATGACCGCACATAGCTGGCTCTACTACCTATGGTATTCGGAGTATAATTTCAGGCTTGGTTCATACATTGGTTTGTGAGGAATACATAGGTAGAGGTAAATGACTGTAAATTTTCCTCTGTAACGGTGAACTTAAAAAAATGTGTCTTACATGTGTTTTATGAAGTCTGGGGACTCTGAGGGAATATGGCCTACCCTGGGGAGTCTGAACAGATATAAATATATCCTGGAAGGAGGAGGTACTGAAGAGGACATTGTCTCAAGGGAATGTGACCCTTTTCTAGAGGAACTGGTGGACGTTTGTTCTTGTATTGGTGTATTTTTCATTGCTGTAACAAAATGCCCTAGGTTGAGTACTTTATTAAGAGGCTTATTTGGCTCATCTCTTTGGAGGCTGAAAGTCCAAGACTGACCCCATTATTCAGCTTCAGGAGCATGTGTGGAAAGGATCAGACAACAAGCCAGAAGCCAGGGAGGGGACTCTGCTACTCTTTATGATAACCCAGTCTCTTGGTATCCCACAAGAACTGCTTAATTTCTCCCGGGGGAAGCACCTCCATGATCCAATTACTCTGCACCAGGCCTCACCTCTTAAGGGTTTCCCATTTCTAAATCCCACCACACTGGGGACCAAGCTTCTAATATGTGCACTTTTGGGAGACAAACCATAACAGAGCATTAAAAGCCAATTGGCAACTGGACATAGTGGAACGTGCCTGTAATCCCAGCACTTTGGGGAACTGAGGCAGGAGGATTGCAAGTTCGAGCCCAGCCTGGGCAATTTAGTCAGACCCTGTATCAACAATGGATAGATAACTGCTTTCTTTGAGTTCATTGAAGAGAAAGGTTTGTGCTAGTATTGTTCGGATAATTAAATGCAGATGTCTTGTACTCTGAGTAACTGATTTGAAGATAACAATATGTAATGTATATGCCATTGTTATACACTAATTATCATGTTTTGAAATTCTGTTTTATTTTTTCTCTTTAAAATAAAATAGATTTGAAAAAATAGATAGATGATAGATAGATAGATAGATAGATAGATGTATAGATGGGTATAAGGGTCTGAGATGTAGCTCTGTGTGAAAGACCTGGGTTTAATTCTCATTACTAAAAACAAAACAAAACTAAACTAAACTAAACAAGTCTACTAGGAAAATACAAACATGGTGACCATTCTGAGTGTTGCTGGCATCATTGCTATGTTGGAGTGGAAGGGTTGAGGAGGTGGTGAATTACTGAACCACCCTTCACTGGTTTCCTTTGCCTCAATTTTTCCTCCAGTTCCCATCAACTTTGCCATTCACTGCTAAAAAGCCATGTAGGTAGTTGCAAAACTATAAGGATCTCAAGGTCGCTTTGAGGTTCTGCTAGGGTCTTGGTCTCCAAAAAGGATGAATATTAAAACTGACTTTCACGTCATTGCTGGCCCTCTGTGAGTCAGACATATCGATCTGTCTGTGGAGTGAGTGTAACTGCATCAGGAACACGAGCGAAGTTTGGCATTCATACTTGGCAGTTGTATCTGATGATTCCCTTTCAAATATAGAAAAGCCTTCTAGATAGAACTTGAAATGCAAAGCGACGTATGTGGTTACATGCTGCCATCTCACAGTCGAACTGAAGGAGAAATGCAGTTACTCTTCCATGGTGGGAATTTAACAGGTAGAAACACTGCTGTGAGTAACCATGATTATGAAGGCCATTCACTTTGTATTGAAAATAATTGTGAATGTTCCAATAGCATTATAAGTAGGGAGATGGATTTTAGTCTCTGCACAGGAAGGCGTGCTGCTTCAATAATGCAGGTATGGAATGAGCCGCTACCCTGGCTCTATGGCTGCAAAACAAACCACTCTAAACCTAGTGGTGTAAAATAACCACAACTGGGGCCAGGGGTTTAGCTCAAGCGGTGTAAGCGCCTACCTGGAAAGTAGGAGGTCATGAGTTCGATCCCTGGTACCAAAAATAAATAAATAAAATAAAATAAAATAAAATAACTACAATTTATTAGGTGCATGGATTCTGTGACTCTGAAAGTTGAACAGGGAATGGAGGAAACCCTTTTCTCTCCACCATGATGTCCAGCTCCTAAGCTTGGAAACATAACGGACAGAGTGACTCGGTGAGTGGGGACCAGACTCTTTATCGTAAATCTGTGCGTGGGCTGGAAGTCTCAAAGGGCAGGCACCAGTAGGCCTCCTAACCCGCCTGTCCAAGAGACTTCACTTCCTCCCATCATGGCTGCCTCTGGATCTTTGAACTTCTCGAAATGTGGCCCAGAGCTCCAGATCAAGCAGCAGCCTCTACCTTTTATACCCCATTCTCAGTTTTGTTTGACTCCATTAGCTGACACAGTCACCGACCTGCCAGGCTGGGACAGAGACTCCACTTTTCAATGGGAGGCACAACCAAAACTTCAGGGCTATTTCTTAGAACTGCCACAATCACTTATAGGTTATAGGATCAAGTTGGCCATCCTGACAAAGCAGAGAAATGATACTTTGCTGAAGGTCGTGTTACGGCAAACAGAAACACAGAAGCGAGACCCAGGATTTGGAGGCAGATTTATTTCATGTCAGTGAGCACTGATTGGGATCATTCCCAAAATATCAGACCCCGATCTCTGATGGTCTAGGGCTTTTACATGATGCATAAGCAGGAGGAACAAAGGCAAGGCAGAACAGCCTGGCAGTTCTTCTGATTAGCAAGCAGGGTGAGATCATCGGTTACAAGGTTAGATGTACAATGATCAGTTACAAGACTAGATTAATGATCATGGCGCTTGTTACAGTCAGACATCCTACATGTTTGGTTATGGTCTCGTGTTCACAGGGATCAAGAAAGTAATTACAGAGCCATGAAGCAGTTACAGAGCTAGGCAGTTTCAAAAAGAACAAGGTTTTAAAAAGAACAATTTCTCTTACACAGTTTTTCTCTTTCAATCAACCTAAAAACCAGATTTACCTGCTGCATTTGTGGATAATGAAATTGTGACAGTAATAACTTTGTAATACACTTTCCAATTTGTTTGTATATTTCAGAGGTTCATTTTAAGATGGGAACATTCAGCTTTGGGCAAATGTTGAGTTTAGAACTCAGTCAATGTTTGCCCACAACTCTGTTTGGTGCAGCCTAAGTGA
>RJWT010056733.1:0-10006 GCA_004365215.1 Cuniculus paca
GGCAAGACAAGGAGCCACATAGAGTATTAGGGGAGCAGTCTACAAAATAGTTCTTTTCATCCAGTCATATAAATCTCATCAGACTTACTTGTACTGAGAATGCTAGTGAATAAAATAAATCAGTTAAAAAAAGTCCTTGGCTTCTGGTTTAGAAATGTTTTCTCTGTGACGTAATAGAAACTACCTGCTTCTTTTCCAGTTTTCCTTAAAAGAGTCTTTCTTAGAAGAGCTTGGCACTTAAGTCTTTAGACTGGTGTTTCTCAACTCTAAATCAAAATACATCCAGTAAATACCATAGTTCTGGTGGAATAAGAATATATTAACTTCACCCAAGAAGAGTTACGGTTTCTTTACGTTTACTTCCTGATAGATAGACTACCAAATGCACTGGCCATATTCTTGTGCACAGTGCCTTCTGTTATTATTTACCATCCAATATAGTCCCTTTAAACACTGCTTGAAACATATAATAGAAAGAAGAAATTTTAAGTTACTTCATTAAAATTGAGAAAGAAGAAACTTCAGTGCTGTGATTCCCATCTGCGCAAGTGGCATAGCATAGAACTCTGCCTCTGGCCCGGACCCCAACCAGGGTGCGGTCTCAGAGCCTCTGGTATTGCTTTACCAACCCAGGTGTGATTTATGACTTAGCTAAGGATGTGGACAGTGTTTTTCTGTGTTCGTAGTAAGAATGTCAGTGGAGGGATGATGTCCTTTTTCTTCCTGGCTCTATCTCTGAATGTTTTTTCTTCCTGGCTCTCTCTGAATGTTTTTCTCAGTGGAAGGGAAATCCAGACCAGCCTCCTACTGGCTCACTACTAGCAGGTAGATAGGGAGAATAGAATAGAATATAATGGTGTCAGAGTGCTGTGAGGACAGATAAAGCTCTCATGTTGGTGATGAGTACTCTGCTCAGCTGTTGTTGTGTGAACAGGTATCATAGCTGATAAGGTAGCTTTTGCTTTCATGCAGTCTTTAAAATATATATATATATTTTGTTGTCATTTGTTTTTGTTTTTGTTTTTGTTTTGTTTTGTTTTTTGGGGGCAGGATCTTGCTATGTAGTTCAACCAGTCCTTGAACTCACTTTGTAGCCCAACCCGCCCTCAACTTTATGGCAATCGAGTGCCGCAGCCTCCTGAGTACTGAGATTACAGGTGTGCACCACCATGCCTGGCAATCTTAAATCTTTTATCAGATTTATTTGTACAGAAAAATATTTTATTGGATTTATTGTATAGGGAAATGCTAATAAAATGACTAGGTTTGCGAAAGAATGGTGAAGCTTTTCTTTAGCGATTTGTCTTGATTGCAGCACACTGCAGTGAGTCCCTTGAAAGCATCTCCCATTGCGAGGGTGTCCTAGGCCTGACTGTACGCACAGCATAGTGAGTGAAGGCCTCGTAAGTCACTCTGATGGCCAGCTTGCTTGCTGTTCGGAAGCCTCTCCTCTTTGCGTGCTGTCCCCCATTATCTGATCGTCGTGGTCCATTTCTGTTGACTTGTTCAGGTGATGATATTTGAACTGGCTCACCATGTGCAGTCATTTCTGATCGAGCATAACAAGCCCCCTCCCAAGTCTTTCCATGAGGAGATGCTGGAAAGGCGGGCGCAGGAGGAGCAGCAAAGGCTGTTGGAGGCCAAGCGGAAAGAGGAGCAAGAGGTAAGATACCCCCAAGCACTGTGGGTGCAGCCTGGGGGCCTGCGGGCTTCTGTGGGTCTTTATTCTGTCTCTGCCCATGAACAAACATATCTGTAAATTTTGTTCAGTGTTCCTTTCAAGAAATGTGGATTTGTGTGAGCAGAGGAGCCTAAGAGTCACAGAAACTCTGTGCCTGGTTCCCTCCCAGCAATCATCATGCCGCCCCTCAGAGCCCTTGTCTAGGGCTTAAAAAAAGAAGAGAGAGCCAGTTATGGTGGCACACACCTGTAATCCTAGCACTCAGAAAGCTGAGGCAAGAGAATCGCCATGAGTTTGAGGCCAGCCTGGGCTGCATAGTGAGTTCAAGACCATCCTAGACTATATAGCTAGACCCTGTCTCAAAAAACCAAAAAAATAAATAAATAAATAAATAAATAAATAAATAAATAAAGAGAGTGAAAAGAGAAAGAAGGTTTGTTAACCAGGCTTTCTGTAGTCTTTCTGAGCTTGCCAAGCTAACAATAATTTACTTACTTTGTATGCTATTTGTGTGTGTGTGTGTGTGTGTGTGTGTGTGTGTGTGTGTTGCTGGGGATTGAACCCAGGGCGGTCACTCTGAGCTATGTCCCCATCCTTGTCAGCCCCCATTTTTTTAATTTAATTTATCTCTCTTTTTTTTTTTAATATTTAGACAGGATCTTGCTAGATTGACCAGGCAAGACTTGAATTGCAGTCCTCCTGCCTCAGTCTCTCAGTGTGCTGGGATTACAGGCATGCACTACCATGACCAGCCTTGGCTTCTTCCTTATGTAGAGCAAGTATCCCATGCTTTAATGAGTAGTAAAAGCTAGGAACTAAACTGTTGTTTATGCTTCTCTGTTTGTATAGGATATGAACTCCTACCTTACCTTTCAAATCTATTAGGTCAAAGATAACATATACCTCTAAATTTCCTTTTCTTTTTTCTTTTTTTTTTCCTGGTTTTTGAGGCAGGCTTTCCCACTATGCAGTCCAGGGCAACCTTGGACTCACTATGTATTCTAAGCTGACCTCAAACTCATAATCCTTCCAAGTGATGGAATTACAGACATATTCCAAAACACTGGCTTCCTTCTTGATTTTAAAATAATTTTTTTCCTATCTAACTCTTTGAATGACTTATCTAGAACATATTTTAGTGCAGGTTGTAGAGAGGAGAGCCTCAGTTTGTTTTTTTCCTGGACATTTTCCTAACATGTTTATTAAATAATCATTATTTATTGAGAGTGTTTTCCTAAAAGATTTATTAAAGTTCTTCTTTATTATTTGTCTTGTAATACTTCCTTTACAAGTATATTTGAGCTACTTACCTATAGTAGGTTCTATTGGTAAATTATCTAATTTATTCAAGGTGTCTGCTTTTTCTTGCATCGTGGTGCACTTTTTCATTTAGTGCAACTACTTCATTTTACTTCATATATTCATCCTGGGGAGGTGGTACATATACCTATTGCATATTAATCCATTTTACTTCCCCTTTCTTTCCTTCCCTTCCCCATCCCCCCATCTCTAGAGCTCCTTTCTGCTTATAAAAGATCTATATTTCCTATTATCTTTTATTTTGCTCTTTAAATTGTTTATACTTTGGGTTTCTCATATAAAAGAAACCATGAGCTTCTGTACCTGATGTATTTCACTAAGCATTATGGTCTCAAGGTGCATCCATTTTCCTATAAATGACTCAGATTTGTCCGTAGTTATGGCTGAATAGTACTCCATTGTGTATATATTCTGTATCACATTTTCTTTATCCATTCATCTGTTGATGGGCCTATATGCCTTCCA
The DNA here is from genome assembly GCA_004365215.1 of Cuniculus paca. Classification (NCBI taxonomy): domain Eukaryota; kingdom Metazoa; phylum Chordata; class Mammalia; order Rodentia; family Cuniculidae; genus Cuniculus; species Cuniculus paca. Next base: position 3,467 of record RJWT010056733.1, read on the forward strand.
AGATTTAGCTCTTATGAGTTGCTAACACACTCTTTAAACTGTTGTATCTTTAGAATGCTTAAGTATCTGACAAGTCGAGCCTGCCCTTCCCTATCCCTTCATCTTCCATTATTTTTTTCCTTCACCATTCTCACACATTTATTCTTGCAGATGTAATGTCGGACTGTTTTCTCCAAGTCAAAACAAAACACATAAACCTTCTTGGATTTTCACTGAAATAACACCAAACTTACATATTCATTTAGAAGTCAACATCTTGATGGTATTTAGACTTCTCATCCAGGACTGTTTCCACATTCATTTTGATCTTCGTGAGGTGTTCTAGTTTTCTCCCCATCGATACTATTATTTCTTACAGTTACTTCTAAGATTTTGTTGTTTTCCTTCTTTTCTTAGCTTCTCATGCTTGCTGTTTTTTTGTTTTGTTCTTTCTTTCTTCACCAAATGTTTGTTAGCACTGTCTCCTAGTGGGTCACACCCATGTTGCTACTGTTTATCCCCAGGGGATTATGTAGCCTTGTCATCAGTTAGGGTGTACAGTTCCTTATTGTTAGACAAGAGTGGATGGTTAGCTAAGAATCTTGTTCTGTTACACTGCCATAGCTGCCTATGTGTTTGGGGTATGTTTTTACACTTTCTTCATCATAGTTTCTGGTGAATCTCTCAACAGTTTTGATACTTACCATGTTCAATTTTAACAAACTAATTAAAAAATGGACTGAGACCCAATTACCATTTTTAGTACTGAAGAGATTGACTGCAGAATGTAGAGATGACAGTGTAGGGCTGGGCCATCATCAACCCCTGGCCAGGTGCTGGGGACAGCTCCACTCACCTCCAACAAACCAGCCCTGGACCTCATGGCAAAGAGCAGCCAGAGTGCCGTTTCCCTGTAGAAGATAAGCAGGTGTCAGAGAGGCCAGGAAAAGTAGGAATTGGCAGCGGGACTGCAGGGACCGTCCCTCTGCTCTGTGCGGAGAGGGGAAGGGTGGCAGGTAGTGTCCTCTGCACAGTCCCCAGCCTCAGCCATGAAGCCATTGCCCAAGCACCCTTTCAACACAGTTGGTGGCCTGTGGTTCGCATAGGGTTCTGTATATTTGGATCTCTTAGGAAGAAAGGGCTTGGGTTATTGACTTTCAAAAGACATTTTAGCTCCAAAATTTACTCCTTGTATGGGTTTCAGAGATTGGCATTTGATGGTGGCTTGATTTATTTCAGCAACGTGAAATCCTTCATGAGATTCAGAGGAGGAAAGAAGAAATAAAAGAAGAAAAAAAAAGAAAAGAAATGGCTAAGCAGGTACTCTGTGAATTTAGTCTGATAATTTATGTTTTGCTTATCATAAATGTTTTTATTTCCATTGACATTTTACCTTCTATATTGCTATCAGTAGTGAAGCTTAAAACAAAGCATTTAAAACAATAAATGACCCCAAAGTTTAATTTATTGTATATTGAAAATTCTCCCAGATAGGTGGGAAAATTGAATTATAGGTCATCACAAATCGACTCAGGCTTTTACAGTTGCAGTGACTTACCAAAACCCCTCCCACCCAGCAATATGGACATGGATGCAAAAAAAAGAGAGTTCTGTGGTCGAGGAACTTTGGGATGACCAGTGTTCTCTGTGGAACAAAAGACCACAAGTCCAAAAGCTCATAGCTTTTATTGGTCTCAGTCAGGGAGGTGGGTGGGGGTTGTGGCAGAGTGCTAGGGAAGAGAAACTTTGCAGGCATTGCCTGTAAGGAGAAGCAGAACAATTTTGTACCAGACACAGAGGCCCTCCAATTAGCAATACCACAGATAGCTTGATGTATACAAGGCTGGCACCTTTACTACCAGGAAAGTATAATTCTTTTTGAGTCCCATGGCCTCAGCTGACATGTCATCTCATGTCATAGCCCAGGAATCACACAGACTCTTGCTCAAGCCCCCCTTCCAACCATCTGCAGGAGGAGGCAGTTCTCCCCTGTGTGCTGTAATGAGACATGATGGCATTTTGGTTGGACTCAATCACATTCTTTTGGCCAACTAAGGGAACATGTGCTTCTATACAGCCGGCTCTGCATATGTCAGTGAATAGGGTTGAAGTACAGGTCAGGTAAAGATAGAGGGAAGGGACTTCGTTTCTCAGGAGAGCACAGCTTGGTGGTCTCCCACAGTAATTTACCAAATGAATCAAGGTAAAAGAGACTGAAGTCTTGTTAATTAACATGGACCGCAATTATTACTACCCCAAAATAAAACTATCTGTTCACACTGAAAAGTGGAAAGTATGTATGTACCTGAGGTTTCATCCAGTGAAGGATGACTCGATCCAGCCTGTTAAAAAGCAGTGCTGACACAGGATAAAGTGCTTTTGTCTTTATTTCCCTGATTCTGGCTCAGTCAGAAAAACATTTTAGAGAAATCCAGAGAACAATTTTGCTCATTCTCTGTCTAGAGGTATTACATTTGGCTTAAGGGGTACTCTGTGATGTGTCAAGAAGCACCACCACTGTGCCTGCCAGGAAGCACTACTGGGCTAAGGCTCTCTTGCTACTTAGCTATGACCTAACCAGTTGACTCTGTGTGACTCATACCTTACACGGAGAACTGATAATGCTTTTCTGACTCACATACTTATTTCAACAGACAAGTATACTGCCTTGTGTGAAAGTACAAAGCTGTCTACAAATCTAAAACATTATTTCTGTTTCCACCAATTTTCCTATCTTGTGTTGTATCTGCTGTCCTGTCATGCACAATTCTCTTAAAACTGTAACCTGAACTTCAATTCCTAACCTATTGCATATTTGTGGGGAATGGTTTGAATTTTCTTACAGTTGAGTTCAAATGTATTGCACTTGTATACGTTCACCTTAAATAAAATTCGTACTTTATATAGAATTGATAACTAGGTGTACGATGCTTGTCTTCCATTTTTTACTTATACCTAAAGTGGATTTTATTCTTCTAGGAACGTTTGGAAATTGCTAGTTTGTCAAACCAAGATCATAGCTCTAGGAAAGACCCAGGAGGACACAGAACACCAACCATTATTCATGGAGGTTCTCCTGATTTTGTAGGAAATGGTAAATACCGAGCCAACTCCTCAGGAAGGTCTAAGTAAGTGCCTGCATTTTCTGATCTGGGAGAATAAAAAAAGTAGAAAATTAGAACAACTTACAGTAAAATTTGATGAAATTTTCAGATAGGACTTAACTTTTTCAAAGCCTAAATATCTTAATAGGTTAGTTATATAAAAACAAATATTCATATAATGCTTTCCAAGTATCTTTAATGAAACCAGTTTTCAGGCCCTTTAAAATGGCCTATAACGCTTTAAAATCTTACCTTCAGTACCATTTGATTTGACTTTTTATGATCTAATTACTTAGTAAATGTTTTAAATTTTTTCTTCCATCTTGTATGTGTTTCAGTCTCCAGCCCCTTAGATCTAACCATGGACATGGGCATGCTCCACAGTGGGCGCAGAGAGAGCATCCTTTCATGAGAAGGAGCCCCATTTGCTGCTGGGCTCCCCCTTCATTGTTGCTGGGACAACCTGATGGGTTGGTTGTTCCTGTTGCGGGAGGTTACACGGAACACCCTACTTCTTCCTCCATATCCCTCCCTTCCCACTAGACAGTTGAGACTTCCCTGTCTATGTTCCCTCTAGATTAGAAAGAAATTGTAGTTGAGAATCCATTTATGAATGGTTAGGTTATTAAGTAACGTAGGAACCTCAGCTTCCTAAGCTATGTGTTCAGAGACTCTAAGCAGTACTCAGAACCAACATTTCTATGAAAAGAAACATTTTCAGTACCAAACCAAAGATCTTTATAAACTTTCAAGCTATAATTTATTGGAAAGAACCATTTTAGTTTTTCCCTAATGATCTACTTGTTTTTTAAAACAGTCTAGAAATCATTTTGGTATTAATGTTTACCTACTATTAGAGTAAACTAAAGTTTCTTTTGAATACTCTTTCTGGTAACAGTTCCTTTTTGAGGAATACGTCCTTACTGACTAGATCACGACTCCCTTGTAACTCTTTACCAATTTAGACTGTTTTGGCAACCAGGCTTCCAACTGGTAACATATTGTGAAGTCGTTGGAGAATTTCACTAGAAAGTATTTGGCAAATTCCTGTTGTGTTAGAAGTCAAAAATGAATCTTTTCAGATATGTAGAAAACATTTTTTAAAAAGTCTGAACATCTTTGTATTTGTGACGAACTGTAAACTGTGAATTCAAAGTTAGACTTGCTTTTGAGATCAATGATTCAAGGAAGTTTATTCAAGGAAGGTGGGAGAGTCTCTCTGCCCTCGATATGAATAGAATAACTTTATGTAAACTGTAGAATGCTATCTTGGATAAAATAACATTCCATCCAAGGACAAAGGTGAAAAGAAATAGTTTCCATCTGTTTCATCTATTGTTTGCCAGGTTTGTTGCACCAATCTGTGTGGAATTCTGCAGCCTCACTGCATTGCCTACTGACTGGGAAGAATGAATCTTTCTTGAAGATTAGTTCTCATGCTTCTTTGATTAAGAAAGTAAAGTCTTAGCTGGATGTGGCGGCACATGCCTATAATCCCCGCACCTGAGAGAACGGGGCAGGAGGATTGCCTTGAGTTTGAGACCAGCCTGGGCTACATAGTGAGTTTAACGCCAGTCTAAACTACATAGCAAGACTCTGTCTCAAAAAACAAGCAAAAAAGAAAAGTAAAATCTTTGATATACCACGTGGCTGGCTCTTTTTTTTCTTTTCTCATTTTTTTCCTTCAGTTTTCAAAGTTCTAGAAACCTAATTTAGTCTTCTAAAATGAATTATTTCAAATTCTCTGTCCTTTATAAGACATAGTTAGTATTACTTGGTAATTTTTTTTTTTTGGAAGCCTCCTTTATCCTTACTAAGTTAGATAATGCCACAACTACTTGGCCAAACTGATAACAGAACCGGTGTTTCTATTTCAAACCCCATGAATATTCCATATCCAGAATAGACTATTGATGGCAAGACCTGTGTCATTGGTTTGTTTACATTGGGAGGGATTTCCTACCAAGTTCAGAAGCTGTGAACAAACAAGTAAACCAAAAGGTTCTTATAAACCCAGCTCTTAATGAGTACAAAGTAAACTGTGTGAGCATTCTAGATAGACAGATCAATCTTTTAGGTGAAAACAGAAGATAATCAGTGATTTTGGATTTTGCCTTTTTATTCCTCCTTTTCAAATCTAGTAAAACTGTTTTTATCCTCCAGAATTATTTATGCAAATGATCCTATGAGGCATGTCCCAAATTTGTCATTTTTAAAATTATCTTTACTTTTCCTTTAATCCTAATTATCCTTTTTGTATAATTCTTAACCCTGTGTTTGTATGAATCAGTCATAATGAGATTATTAATATTCTAAAACACTATAAAACCAAGCATTCACTGACAGTGGAGGACATTAAAATGACTTAGACTAAAATGACCATTAGTATTATCTGTTAGAGGGAGAGTGTTGATGTGGAGAGGCTTTTAGATAATTTATGTAAGTCTAGTGTATCATTTTGAACCTTTGTTTCGTTCTTTTCTCTATAAATCTCAAAATGTAGAAATTTAAACAGAATGACAATATACTAGTTATCTGCCTGGGTTTAGAATATATGGACACATGTGTAGTATAGTCTTATCACAATATATAATTTGTAACTGATGGTAAAGTTTTGTTGTAGTTTTTGTGGAAGGAGAAGATGTTCAGGATTGGAAGCAGAGTATTATGTGTATCCAGGAGAAAGATAGAGATGACCTCGAAGGGCAGGGACAATGGAGAAAAGAGGATGGTAGCTGAGGGCCAATTAGATACAGGCACTAGGACCCTAAGGGAGCTCACCTGTTTTTCACCAGCCAAGGTCAAAGAATCAAGAGAAGAAAAAAAAAACCCAGGTTGAGAGTAGGTAAGTGGTAGTAGTTTTATTGACATTATGGTGGTATAAAGGGTAACTAGAAGATGCCGGAAGTGAAGACAGCAAGTGCAGAAGTTTCCATAAGAAGAACAAGAGTGAGTGAGTGGGACAGGATTGAGGGCAGAGTGTGTGGGAATGGGGACAGATTGAACCGATATGGAAGAGGCCAACTGATGGGCCAGGATCTGGGAGAAGAAAGTAAGGAAAGGAACTGAAGACATTCCCTATGGTCCTTCTTCAGTCTTAACCCAAAAGAAATGGAGCCAATGCCAAGTAGTTTGTAGGTAGAACAATAGGAATTGTGGACTTCACTCCTCATAGCCTTGTGTTTTTAGTGAAAGTAAAAGCCAAGATGATACTTAGAGAGGGTGATCTCTATGGAGATCTGTCCAGGTACTTCATCAAAGCATTTCCTGTAAGTGTCCAGTCATAACCATCAGAAGCCCTCTTATTTTATGATAGGAAACAGGGAGGTAGACTATGTAGAGATGAGAAGAAGACCTAGGAATGAGGGGAGACAGGAGGAAGGGGAAGGAAAGAGGAAGTAAAACAAATCAAAACGTGGTGTGTATATGTACCAGTTCCACATGACAAATTATTTAT
>RJWT010056745.1:0-10001 GCA_004365215.1 Cuniculus paca
TATGGTATTTTTTCCTCTTTTCTTTGATAAGTTACCTAAAAACCTCACTGATAGATTTATTTAACAATCTTTCTCTTCCAAAACCACAAATATCTGGGGGTGTGTAGAAGATCAGTCATTTTAAATCTTAACATGAATTGGTTTAGTCAACTGCTGTCCTTTGTACTCCTGACTGACCCCAGCTGTACAGAAATACAGAGGTTTAGAGTAGAGGTGGGAAACAGGAAAGCAGTGATTTGTGGATGTTTGGGAAGTAGGGTAGGCTGGGTTGAGATCTTATTTTGTCACAGTATCTTAAGGCATCATGATAGCCTCATCTGCCAGGCATCTCAGGTAAAGGGTCACATAAGGTAGAAAACGTATGTGAGAGAAAGTCAGTAGCATAAATGAAGCAGATTTCAAGATTAAAAGTGTCTTAGGGCCAGCCCTTTCCCTCGGGGTGAAAAAAATCATTACTTAATATTTTGATCTCATGGTCCTTGATTTTAATTAATAATATCTGTGTTATTTTTTTCAGACAGATAAGGTAAAAAAAAAGCCTTTGTGAATGAAAACAGCAGACATGAGTGGTTACTGCAGCACGCTCACTGCTGAAGGCTCACGAGGAGGATGTGCAAGAGGCAGTCCACATTAATGTGTTAGTTTCATCCTCACACTGCTGTCCATAATTCCTACATTTAGGTAGCTTTGGCTATAAATTTTCAAACACAGCCCTCCTTTCTGTTAAAGTTTAGACCCCAAGCAGGGCTGAAGGAATCTTTTCCTTCTGTACCCATTGTCCATACTTTACTCTTGGGTTCTAACATCTAACTATGATTCCTTATAAAAGTGAGGTCGATTTCTCCTTCAATATCACAGCAGAGTGAACCCAGACCTCTTATCCTTTAAAATTGTCCAATATGACATGTTACTGGTGACACAAAAGGAAATCATCCAAAACTGGACTAAGGATAGGAGCCCACAGATCGTAAAGAAGTGAAGAGAAACTCCCCAAATGGGATTCCTTGCCAAAGCAGGAACAGTCCTAGTTTATGTTAATACTGTATATTACATCCCACTCAACCCAATCCTGGATTTTCTCTTCTTGGTTTCTTTATCTTTAATATGTTTCTGCTTAAAACATTAATGTCTTTGGTGCAGTCAATCATAATTCCTAATCAAAATTCCTTCCAGTTGGACAACATTCTATAGATAAAGTAGGTGCTATTATCATTTTACTGAGGTGTAAAACAACATTCACAGAGGAGGAATACTATGTCTAAATTTCATCTGACATATGATCCCTTCTACATTACACCACTTTGCAACACACAGTCACCATTTCCTCCTGTGGCATTGATTAGGACTGTTTTCAAGTTTCATGAAATCATTGCCTAAAGTATTATTAAAAACATACAAAATAACAACAAAGAATAAGTAAAAAACCATCTTTGTTCTGTAAGGAATTGTCCACTGATAGAATACTATCTTCAGACTTAACCAACCCAGGTAGAAGATAGAATTTTTATGTTTTGAAGGTCTGTGTATAAATTGAAATTTTGATTTTACTAAAAGATGCTCCTCAACTTAAAATGGAGTTTTACCCAGATAAATTCATTGTAAGTTGAAAATATCCTAAGTCCCAAATGCATTTAATACACTTACTACAAATACCATAGGTTAAAATCACAGCACACTATAGAGTCTCAACTGTTTTCTTTCATTACATGTGGATAAGAGCAGAAAGGTTTTGTCCAGAACAAAGAAAATTATGCCACCTATCACTAGTCAGATAAAAGGCCAAATACACAATTTGAAGTGCAATGTCTACTCAATGCATTATCATTTTCACATTATCATAAAATAAAAAAAACCTAAGCTAAGGACTGTGTTAATTCTCTCCATTTATTCTAGAAAAGTTCTGTAAAACTCTCAACTTAAAATTTACTTACAAAAAAACCCCAATCTTTTTCTATTTTGAAAAGTTATAAAATCTTCTTCAGTAAAATGGTTGGATGGGATTAACTGGCAAGACAGGTAATATTTTATCCATGCTTCTTGGGAAACCTGTGCATAGATCAGTTAAAGACAAGTCACATCCAAACAATTTATTGACACCATAGAAAAGGAAGAATCAAAAGCAGTCAGGTAAATGGCTTAAGCAAAAATGATTTAAATATATTTCTCTATTTAGAGAGTGTCTTGGTTACTTTTCTCTCATTGTTGAGACAAAATACCTGATGCCCAAAGTGAAGGAGGGAGAGGTTTATTTCTTACAGTTTTGAGGGTTTCAGTCCATACTTAGCTGGTTCCAAGGCAGGGTGGCACGTCAGGGGCAGGCAGCCATTCACAGTGGCCACAAGCGGCAAGAGCAAACCATGCAAAAGAGGGAAAAACCCGCCTCCTTGCACCCCTGGGCAGGTGCAGAACCCACACTGCCAATCCCAGCACTAGACAATGAGTCAATCACAAACGCTAGATTCAGCCGCTTGCATGACTGCATGAGGCTTGGGTGGGGCCACTTAGACACAAACCACAACAGAGAGGAAGAAAATAAAATGTTTTTGTGTAGGACTTGAAGACTATACTAATTAGGTTACAGTAAGTATCTTTGGTATTAAATTGAAAAATATGAAGTTGGGTGGAATTATCATCTTAAAATACAAGATTACAAATAAATGTATCTAACCCCAATTTATCTGTCAAATAGAGAATCAAATTCTACAAAGATTACAGTCAAAAATAAAACAAGATGAAAGCAAAAGTTAAAATTAAACCTCTTTGGCTGTTGAGGTGAAACTTAAGAATAAACTTAAAAGCTTCCACATTAAACCAAAAGCAGGAAATTAGGCATATAACATGTTTTTAAGATTAGTAATAAGTCACTGGGATATACTTTTCAGGAATTATATTTTAATTCCTGTTTTGTCTTTTGCATTTAGGCTGAATAAGGAGAAAATTGAACATATGGAGAGAGGCATAAATCGAACAGTTGACAAGTAGGGCTGAGAAAGGAGCTTAAATAACTGAGGATTTAGGGAAAAGTAGCAACCAATAATAACACTTTCACAAGAGATTTGGAATTACTATAAATAAGAGAGTCTTTATTAAAATGTTCCCCTGAGTGAGAAATTAGTTCAAAAACCACAGTGAAGATAAAGTGTTCAATTGTCAAAAGAAAAGAGTATTAAATGCACTCTTATGGATTAGCAAATGGCCAATGCACAGAAATTTTACTGAGGTATTATACTAGTTACACACAGAAAAAAACAGTGTTTCTAACAATACAATTGACAAGGTAGGAATCAGCACAATAATGGTCATTAAATTGATGATAAACTCTTGAATTCTGTATTTGAAACCTATTGAAAAATTATTTTTACTCTTAGTAGTACATCCAACTGTTTAAACATTGAATAACTCTATTTATATTTTTAAAGATAAGTCTGTGAATATTTAGAAGTTTCCATTCAGTTCACTGAACTTAGGACAAATTCTGGTCTTTGACCTTTCCAGATGGAATGAATGAACCAAGCAAAGCACCCTCAGAAACTTCCAGCTGGTCCCTCCTTTCCACCCTGAGTAGTGGCAATAGAAGCCAGGCCATGAGTTTTCAAGACCAACAGGAAACAAAGAAAGATGTAAGGTAGTTATACATGACACTTCTGTGAGAAAAGCATTAAGCAATCCTGCCCTACAGTGTCTACAGAGCAGTCTGGTCTTATAGCAGTTTGTCACTTATTATATGGTATAAAGCTACACATTTTTGGTTAAGCTCATACATTTTACAACAAACTCCTTTGGCAGCAAGGAGTCAAATTCAGAGGCAGTATATATATAATAATTTAAGAATTGAATTTTGGTTTTGTTTTTCCAAAAACTGGCAATACTCAATTATAAAATGTTTATTGACCTTTAGTCAATATCACCATGCCATACCAAAATCTAGGGAAGATCAGAAAATGTCTATTGAAAGAGCAATAGGATAGATTGACTTTCACTCTGCTCTTAAAGCTCTTTAAGGAGATTGTCCAGTGAAGATGGTGATTTCTCACAAACATTGGTCTATTCTATAGCATGACTTTTCACTGAGCATGACTTTTCACTGAGACCAAATGTTTGTTGTTTTAAATTAACTTGCTCATTTTTCAAATCTCAGATTTCTTGAGAAATTAAGAAAAGTGAAGTAATGGTTTAACTTCACTGATTATTTTAGGAAAATAATTTTTTAAATGATTTCAGTATTAAATAAGCATAAAAGGCTCAATTACTTTCAATATCTCAATTTTTTAATTTTAAAAATCAAAACAGAAAAAAAGGATAGAAATAATGCAGAATTTCAAAAAACAAAGCAAAATAGAACAACAGTAAGAAAACAACACTAGTTAATACATTCCATATTGTTATCTTAGAAGTATTTGTTCAGGTTACAAGATCTAGGCATAAAAAATGATCAAACAGTCAAACAATGACAGCACAAATTGTTCTTTTTGATGAACTAACAGAGATTAGTAGTATAGTTATCTTGCATACATATACATACATACAGTTATATGTGTAAACCTACATATGTATAATCTTTTCCTTTCCACCATTTCTCCTTTCCCCTTTCCCAGTTGTTTCCATTGGAGCATTTTCTTTGCCTTTCATTGTTACAATATCTATAGTACATTTTGGATCTTACTACTCTTTCAATTTTTTACTATTATTATTTATTTTTTATGCTAGGGAGACAAAATTATATTTACAAATGTGAGTCTGATTTATTTAATTATGAGTATAGTTTCAAATTGCCTCCATTTACCTATAAGAGCCTCAAGATTATCTTTTTTATAGCTGAGTAATATTCCATTGTATAAAAATACATCTTTTTTATACATTCCTCAGTTGATGGGCAATTGGATTGTTTCCAAGATTTAGGTATTACAATTTTTATTACAATTCTTTGCATCAAAAGTAGTGTTAATTCCACCAAAATTTGTATTCGAACAAGCTGATGATCTATCAGTGGAAATGAAATTTATTAAAGTTTTATCAGTACTTTAAATTTTTGTAATTATATAATTGTATAATACAATTAGAGGAATATAACATTCTCATAATTTATGTATTTCTCATAATTTATATATCACTCTAATTCACACATACAATTTGAGTAACTGAAGTACAATTTGATTAACTGAAGAACAAAATTGTATAATAAAGCTAATAATTAATATAATATAAACTTTCAACAGTAGAGAATTTCACCCTCTATTCTGAACCACCAAAAGACATTTTTCAATGTTTTCAATTTGAAGATCCCTTTAAGTCAGTGTGCATGTGAACTTTTTATAAATTTTGCCAGTATTTTAAATTTTGCAATATATGATTGTAAATTTGGCATATTTTGTTGCTTCTCTAAAATTATTTGGAAGTCTTTATTCAAACTTCAAGAAATGTACTATCACATGATGCCAGCCTCTAATGTTTTCAGCAAACTGAAATTACTGAAAAAAGATGCTTGGTAAGGGGAAGATAATGAAATTTATTTCAAAAAAAAAAAGAAATGACAAGAATGCAAGTGAGTCACGAGATTAAATTTCAGTCACTAGTCATTTTATTTTAAATTATCTCACTTTGTAGGAAGATTATTTTAATGGAATTTTAGGAAACAGGTAAACTTATGGTTAATTGGTATTTTGAATTAAGTGAAATATGATTAAGATGGTCTAAAGTTTTCAAGAACTAAATTGGGAAATATTTTCAAGAAACATAAAGATGACTCATTTGAGGAAGATTTTCTGAGAAAAAATGAGAAAAGAAAGAAAAAATGGAAATTAATCTTTTTTAAACAGGGAGGGGAAAAGGGATTGAAGCAAGGATAGGGGAAAAGGGAAAAAAGATATATCATATACAGGTATGAATTTCCTATGATGAATGTGATCATTATGTGTACCTAATATGTACCAATAAACTTAATTAGTTAAAATAAGAGAAAGGAAAAAGAGTGCTTTGGAGAAAGGCAAGAAAGATTGCACTTATGAAAATACTGGATAGAAAACATTTACATATTTAGATATGAAAATAAAGTTGATAATATTCCTCATTAAGGAAAATATTCTTCAAGTTTAAAAGGTACTATATTATGCAGGAAGAATATTTTCTCAGTTAAAAATTTTATGGTCTTCTAAGAAAAGTGTGTGGGTGTGTAAACTATTTTACATATATCAGCTATGAAATATAATGTTAAGAAGATTGCCAGCAATTTATAAAAAATTTAAAATAATAAAAGTACCTTGAAAAATATATTCTTTAGAAAAACAATGGTGAAAAGAAATTAGATAGAAACAGAAAAAAAAAGATTAAAAGCCATGAATAAAAACCAGAATAATTATTCTGTTTATGTTAATTTCTATTTATGTGAAATAATTATATGATTAAGAGGTTTTTTTGGCTTTGATATTGATCTTTAGGATTATTTTATTTTCAAAAATATATTTTCTTGGGTCAGGTTAGAGCTCAGTGGCAGAGTTTCTGCCTGATGAATGTGAAGTCCTGAGTTCAATTACTGGTATCGAAAAATATATATATATATCTATATATAAATATACATACACAAGATAGCTAAGATAATTTTACTATTAATTTCTATTAGTTCATTGAAAAGATTGGTTTGTGTTTAAATGGTTGGATCAACTTTGCATACCTATATCTTGTAATCTGAGCAACTACTTTGAAGATAACAATATGCAATATATTAACCATTGTTAATTTCCTATTATCTTGTTTTGAAATTCTATGTCATTGATTTTATTGTTTTTCTCTCTTTAAAATAAAAAGCTAAATAAAATGTATATATATTCTTTTTAATTTTAAAGAGAAAAATAAAAAGGTAATAAAACAGTTTCACAACAGGTTAGTAGGAGTTACAATAATTAATGCTTTGCATATTATTGTTTTTGTAGTAGTTATTCAGAGTGCAAGGTATATGCATGTCTTATCCAAACAATATTGGCACAAACCTTTCTTTTCAATGAACTATTTTATAAGTTTACCAAAACTATAAGCCCAATTAATTTTCCAATAAATATTTCAAAGATCCCATAATTTTAATAACTTTGCACCTTCTTTTGCTTTCAAGAGTGGATCTTTTGGGTTGACAAATTACATCACTGTCCTCTTTCCTTATTATGGGAAATTTCTTCCTCTTGAAGCTCAACTCAACAAGCACCAATCATTTTAGGAAGCAGATCAAGAACCTGAAGTGGTCAGCTGAATTTAGAACCACATATCACCAACACTGACTTCCTTATTTCTGTGTAGAAATGGCACTGGCATTGCTGGTACTTGGAGTTAGAGTTGAGGACAATTCTTCAAGGAATACAGTAGGTGAACTTATGATTTACTATCAATACTTTCAGTTTGTACTACTATGCACTAGGCATGACATAATGATTTGCATAATTTATTTCAATCCTGACACATAGGTATTCTCATTTTTATCTTTGATAATGCTGGGAATCAAAGAAGTTATGCAACTGTCCAATATTGTAAAAGGCAAGGCTAGAGTGGGTCTGTGCCATTTTCTTTCTTGAAGAGATCTTTGAGGGAATAGTTAGAAATATCCAGATAGGGGTATAGATTTTACTTTGCACTTTTAGATAACGCTGAAGTTTTCTTTTTTTCTTATGAAGGCTAATAGTATTGTAGGATATATAAAGTAGAGATATCTTATTATTTCATCAGGATCCAGGGGCCAGAGGTCTTGGCTCAAGACTACAGCCTTATATGTGTCTCACTAAAGAGCACAGAATGCAAGGAGTAGAAAGTCACACTCATGTTCCAGTAGTCATGTCTGTGAATTCTCACCAATGGTATATCTTATCTTTACAGGTGAAGTTGATCTTAGTGCATGAGTGAGAAACAGATCTGGAACACTATGATTAATTTAAACTGCAACCATGGTCAACTTGGATAAACTATATTTTTAAAAACTGCTCTAAATTACCTGTTTGTTTTTCTCACATAATCCAAAATATTGATGTGGATAAAAAGTCGTTTTAGTCTGTATAATAAAAATGCAGCATCAGATTAGAAGTGCATCAGTTCCTTCACTTGTAAAGTATAAGGTAACAAGTGTGTTTTATACAATTAAACTATGGTAGATGATTTCAAAAGTATTTAGATAGATATATGACTCACTTCTGCAAATACAACTGTAAATACTTACTTAAATGGAGGATTCTAGGCATTGATAGCACTTTGAAATATGGCACCTTTTCAACCACTGCCTGTTCTGGTAATCAGACCAGACATAGCTAACTGGTCACTGCATTTTTTTCCCCCATCAAACTGAGATGTAACCTGAGAATTCTCAGATTCATAACTTATCATTGTACATCTAAGTAATTTGTTGAAATATACATCTTTATGGGCTTTTCTAAAGGCAATCTACAAACTACATTGGCTTTCAGTTTTGTGTGTATTTGTACAAACTTATTTGCTAATTCCCCAGAATTTTCTGATGTGAATCCTTCTTGAAATTCAGGTAAATCTATTCATAATTGTATTGATAGCTGTGTTCATCTACATTTCTCAATGATTGTTTATGCCAGTTATTTCCAAATATTTTTTGATCATTCATCTAAAAACATTTTGAGCAAATATCTCCAGTATATACATATATTTATTTACCTGTTAACATTAACTATGCATATTGTGTTAACACACCACATTGTTATATAATATACATATAATTTAAAAGAATGAAATTAAAATAAATAAAAATTTTAATATTTCTCCCAACTAACATTTAGAGAGTACTGTCCTACCTAGTGGAGCTATGAACTCTGCATCCGAGGGAGTTGAATTCTAAAATCACAAGTTGAATATCACAGTCAAATTACACTTGGAAATCACTGAAGAGAAAATGTTTAGGAGATTGGAAATAATCTATACATTTGATAAATTAATGCACAAGTCCAACATAGCTAGTGCACTTCTTAACTTTGTAAAAAGTAGATGTTGCTTCAGATGAGACAGTTATGAAGTAGCTGGATTAAGCTTAAGGATCATATTGCATGAAAAGTGTGCGCTAACGGTACTTAATGTCGAATTTTCTTTCCTATTATATGTGATATACATATAATTATGCTTTGAGAGATAAGAAGTGACTGGAAGCAAAGGATAGAAAAAAACATTCACATCTCTCACCTCACATTTCCATCAGGACATATGGCTCCTTTAGAGCAAAAGGGAATGAAATCACCCACATGCTTAAAATTTCTCTTCTTCCCCCTCTCTCTTGCTCTTCCTGTCCTTCTCCCCCACCTCTCTCCCTTTCTCCTTGCTCTTTTTTCCTTCTCTTTGTCCTTCTTCCCTCTTTCTCTATTTCTCTCTCAGTCTCTCACACTTCCAGATTTCTCATAACCAAATTCACATATACTAAATGTAAGTCAGCAATGACTTCTCTGCTTATTTTTTCTTTTACTTTCTCATTTTCAACATGATCTAAAATGCCTCAGCACCAGTCCTCCCAAATAATACCAGTAGTATAAGATCAGTTTCAAACCAACTATCTAGAATTTGCAACTTATATAACTTCCCATCATTTTGAATTACTGTTATGCCAATTCTCCTGTTTCACTAAATTAAATATGCACATCAAAGATATTTATCATATCATTCCAACAATTTAGGTAGCTTTGGCTCATAACATCAGGCCGACTATAAGTATAGAGGAATGTTCTAGCTTTAGTTTGGTATCTATCAGGTTATACAAGCTGAGTGCTGTTCATGTGATATTTCTGATTTTTATCCTCTTGAGCACATGATGGGATTGTACTTCCCAGCTTGCTTGAAATTACACATGGTCTGTAATTTGCTTTGGCTGATAAAATGTTAGCCTTTCACTTTGAAGTGTATTGTTTACCCTACCCTGACCTCCACTCTCCCAAATGCAAAGCAAAGCCTGTATCAACCTGCTTCTCTTTATGAAGACAGCATGGACCTGAGGCTATCACCACTCAAGACAGACATGT
>RJWT010056747.1:0-10000 GCA_004365215.1 Cuniculus paca
ATCGCATAAACAGAAACAAAAACAAAAGCCACACGACCATGTCAATTGATACAAAAAAAGTCTTTGACAAAATCTGGCATCCATTCATGATAAAAACTTTGAAGAAAATAGATATAGAAATTGACCTTATCTCAATTCGATAAAAAATCATATAAGGCAAACCAATGGCCAATATCATATTAAATAGAGAGACGCTGAAAGCCTTTCCCCTAGAGTCAGGAACAAGACAGGAATGTCTGCGATCGCCACTGCAGTTCAACATAGTTCTTGAAACAGCCAGATCAATCAGGCAAGAGAAAAAAATAAAAGGGATATGGATAGAAAAGGCAGAAGGCATGATCCTCTACATAGAAGACCCAAAAATTTCCACAAAAGGATTCCTATAATCAGTAACCAAAGGGCCAGGGTTATAGCTCAGCAGCATAGCACCTGTCGGGCAAGCACAAGGTCATGAGCTCAATTCCTTGTACCAAAAAAAAGTGAATTAATAGTAAAATTCAGTAATGTAGCAGGACAGAAAGTGAACATGCAAAAATCAATAGTGCTCTTGTATACCAGTAATAAAGTCACTGAGAAAGACACTGGGGAAACAATACTTCTCATAATTCCATTAAGAAAAATTAACTACTTAGAAATTAACCTAACCAAGGAAGCAAAAGACCTCTAAAATGAAAACTATAGTACTCTAAAAAAGAAGATTGAAGAGGACATCAGAAAATGGAAAGATATCCCTTGTTCCTAGATGGGCAGAACCAATACAGTCCAAATGCCCATACTTCCAAAACTGATATACAGATTTAATGCAACCCCCATCAAACACAAAAAGCATTCCTCATAGAAACAGAAAACAATCATCAAATCCATATGGAACCAAAACAACAAAAACCATCTTGGGCAAAAAGAGCAAGGTAGGAGGCATCACAATCCCAGACGTTAAGTTATATTACTAGGCTACAATGACAAAACGGCATGGGATGGGAAAAAAAAATGGGTAGGCACGTGGATCAGTGGAACACAATAAAGGATGTAAAAACAACTCCAGGGCTTTCCGTGAGTGCTAGAGGTCATTCCCCATCAGCCACGTGGTGATGTGTGGGGACTGTGTGGAGAAGGAGTATCCCAGCCGGGGTAACAGCTGTCTGGAGAATGGATCTTTCTTACTGAACTTTACAGGTTGTGCTGTGTGCAGTAAGTGGGATTTTATGCTGGTCACAAACAAGTCCCTAAAAGAGGAAGATGGAGAAGAAATAGTGACCTATGATCGTCTGTGTAAGAACTGTCATCACGTAGTGGCCAGGCATGAGTATACGTTCAGTACCATGGATGAATTTCAGGAGGATCTGTGTCTGTTATGTGGCAAAGCTGAAGATACTGTCAGTATGACCCTCAACAAATGACTCTGTTATTCTAACACTACTTCTCCAGTTCTGTTGTGCCCATGTTGGATTGGTTTACTATACAGCAAGCCAGAGAGTTTGTCTCATAAAGAATGTTCTTTGTTTATTTTCTTTCTTACTTAGGCTTACGTGTTCTTTGAAAGAAAAAGTGATTTAAGGGTTTGTTGTTCTCCAGAGCTGAGTTCTAATGCTGAAGTTTCCAGTTCACATCGCTGCAGCCAGACTGAAACATTTTTGTTA
The DNA here is from genome assembly GCA_004365215.1 of Cuniculus paca. Lineage (NCBI taxonomy): Eukaryota > Metazoa > Chordata > Mammalia > Rodentia > Cuniculidae > Cuniculus > Cuniculus paca. The sequence continues at coordinate 1,638 of RJWT010056747.1, forward strand.
GTAGTCATTTGGCCAGAGACAGTTAGAATGAATGCACACTTAGTGTCCAGATCTTGGTTTCTCATAAAAAGAACCAGGACTTCTTAGAAAAATGATTAGTGGAGTAGGGCAGAAAATATGCAAGATGAGCCTGAAGCATGTTGGGCCACCAAAAAGTGAAGTATTAAATTTTTTTTTAATCAGTGATTGAGGATGTATCAAACAAAGGTGCCAACTGAAGGAACTCCCAGTGACTAAAGCTGCGATTGAGATAGACAGAAGCACCTGACCCTCTCATTTTTCCCTATGCCCTCTGGAAGGGGGACTTGACTTGGCTGGTCACCTGTATGCCTCCCCCCATTCTTCCCTTTGCTCCCCAGTGGACTGGGACAGTTTGCTTCAGGATCCTCACTGGCTATCAAACCACCATTCTCCAGTCCAGCATGAGTGCAGCCAGGCAGCATGGTACCCCTTCTCCACACCTGCCATTTCATATGGTACTAAAGAACAGAGAGGGTGGGCTGGGGATTTAGCTCAGCGGCACAAGCACCTGCCTGGCAAGCACAAGGTCATGAGTTCAATCCCCGGTACCAAAAAAAAAAAAACTCCAGGCACATTCAGCTTCTTGACAAGGGGGATAAAAACTTACACTGGGGGAAAGATAACATCTTTAACAAATGGTTCTGGGAAACCTGAATATCCACATGTAGAAGACTGAATCTAGGCCCATATCTTTACCATGAACTAAACTAAAATCAAAATGGATCAAAGATCTAAATGTTAAAACAGAACAATGCTAGAAAATAAAAAAATAAACAACAACCACTATGGGAACCAGTATGCTGATTCCTCAAACAGAACCTGCTAGAAAATAAAAAGATAAAATAGGCAAAACTCTTGAAGACATAGGTAGAGGCAAAGATTTTCTGAATATAACCCCATTCTTTGATGTTGACATGCTTTCACACCATGCACATCAGAGGCAAACTGTTATAATGAGCTTTATTCCATGAGAAATACAGTAACAAGAACCAGCAGATGGGATCATATCAATTTAAAAGTTCTGCACAGCAAAGGAAACAACCAATGGAGTGAAGAGACAAGTTATAGAATGGGAAAAAATTTCCTAGCTATTTGTCAGACAGAGAACTCATATCTAGAATATCTAAAGAGTTCTAAAAAACTAGACTCTCCTCAAAACAAAAGGCCCAATCAAAAAAAGGGTAACTGAAATGAATAGACATTCCTCAAAAGAAGAAATACAAATGGTCAATATATACATGAAAAAAAAAATGTTCAACATCTCTGGCCATTGGAGAAATGTAAATTAAAACACCACTGAGATTCCATCTTACCCCAGTAAGAACAGTCAGATCAGCAAAATATGAAAAACAGATCCCTCATTTAACAACCAAGTTACATTCCTGTGGCCAGGTCATTAAATCTATTGGTCGATAAGTGAGAAATTGTATATAGTGTGTACACACCAATATTCAAAACAAAGAAATAGTCAAAGGAAACTCCAAGTTGATGACCTTGCTTTTACTTGATTGCAGCAAGTGTAATGTGTAACAGAATATAAAACTACAGGACTGGGGCTGGGGATTTAGCTCAGTGGCCTAAGCGCCTGCCTGGTAAGCGCAAGGTTGTGAGTTTGATCCCCAGTGCCGCAAAAAAAAAAAAAAAAAAAAAAAGCAATAAAACTACAGGACTGTACTATATGGCACATTCAGCAGAATTACAGTACTGTACTGTAGAAGAAGCTTCCATAATATGGGTCAAAAGTCCAAGCAGTAGAGCATTAGTCAAAACAGTAACCATCAGTCTCATAAGTCTGGACAAACAGGTGGGTTGTTAAACAAGACATAGCTGTAATAACAAATGCTGGTGAGATTGTGGGGGAAAAAGAACCCTTCTACATTGCTGCTAGGAATGTAAACTAGTACAACCACTATGGGAACCAGTATGCAGATTCCTCAAAAGACTAAAGCTAGAAATTCCCAGATACTCCTCTTCTAGGCATCTTCCCAAGAGTCAAAGGCATCATATTACAGTGGTACATGTATTACCATGTTCATGCCACCACAATTCACATTAGCTAAAATCTGGAAACAGTATGTGCCCATCAAGAGATGAATGGATAAAGAAAATGTGGTATTTATACATAATGGAGTATTACTCTGCTATAAACCATAACCTTGAGTCATTTACGGAAAAATAGATGCAGCTTGACCCTGTAATGTTAGAACTGTTGAGGTTATCACATTGATTGTTGAGGTACTTTGGTGCTTGTGTTTCAGGAACCTTTCTTCACTTAGCAAAGGCATCGAAGCCCAAAGATAATGCTGATGATTTTTGCTCACTTATATATTTACTATAGTATATTTTGTAACTGCTATATTGTATATGATATGTTATTTTGCACGTTTTGCATCCTTGGATTAAACTAACCACGATAAAAATACTTTTTAAAAAAATTTCAGTCATGAGCTGGGCATGGTGGCACATGCCTGTAATCCCAGCACTTGGGAGGCTGAGGCAGGAGGATTGTAAGTTTGAGACCAGCCTGGGCTACAAAGTGAGCCCAAGGCCAGCCTGAACTGCATAGTGAGACCCTGTCTCAAAAAGACCCCCCCCCCAAAAAAAAAAACCTTTCAGTCAGTTATTGTGACCAAGATGCTGTGTCAGAATAACAAGTTGGGCCAGGTGTGGTAGTGTGCACCTGTAATTCCAGCACTCAGGAGGCTGAGGCAGGAGAATCACTACGAGTTCAAGGCCAGCCTGTGCTACATAGTAAACTCAAGTCCAGCCTAAACTACACAGTGAGGCCTTATCTCAATAAATAAATAAATAAATAAATAAATATTTTAAAAGTAACTTTAAGATGACAATTATCCCCCCACACACTGCCTTTTGGTATGTTCTGCCAGTTATTCTTCCTCCTCTGCTGACCACCTCTTGACCAGGGCCTGCACCTCCCGGTCACAAAGCTCCCGAGCTTTTCAGACCTTGGAATTGCAAGCCTTTGCCCCTCAAACCAGGGCCGCTGTCTTCCCTCTGAAGCACAGCTATCGTTCTGGCCCTCTAGCCTTCATTTCAGAGAGGCACATCTAGGGCCCCTGTCCAGCCCCAAACCTCCCCTTTCCTCAGGGAACTGTGGAGACACGGGTCCCAGGTGACCCTGGTGTTCAGGCTTGCTCCACAGCTCGCCTGCACGGCAGCCCGGGACCCCGGCCACTTCACCAGTAGAGGAAGCTTCATCCTTTCCAAAGCTCCTGTTGAAATTGAGTGCCTTCCAGAGGTGACTCTAGACATGAGTCAGAGTGGGGGGTGGGGTCATAGGACATTCTGTGCCATTTTATATAAGGAAATTGAGCCTGGGGCCCTCCACGCATGCTCACCCTGCCCTCTGCTTCCCCACACCACAGCTCTAAGCCTCTGTCTGCCTGGCTGGTTTCTCCCCAACTGTTCCCACAGCTGTCCCATCCCTGAAGCCTCTCTAGTTCTAGCCCAACACCGCGAGGTCAGGAGCACTTCTCAGCCCAAAGTCACCATGAAAGCTCCTCTCTGGAGGAGTCCTCACCTCCTAGTCCCATCCCCACTGTCCTTTGATCTCAGTTCGCACTGATAGGCCACTCTGGGAGACATATATGCCCACCAGTGGCATTCCAGCCAGAACAGCAGCCTCCAATAGGCAATGACCAGAGGGGACAACTTGTACCAACCCCAAAGTAACAAAAACAATGGTGTCGATAGCAATGCTTCCTGCTTAGGTAGCTGAGCACACAAAGAACCAAAGAGGAATATCGTAGAAGCATGCCCGAACCACCCGATCGTCCTGGGGACTAAGCCCAGGTCCTTTGCACTGAGCTACATCCTCAGCCTTTTTTGCAACTTTCTATTTTAACACAGGGTCTCTCTAAGTCACAGAATTGTCCATGTGCCAGTGAAATCCCAGCCCTCAGAGACAGAGGCACGAGGATCCCTGAGACAGCAGGACAAAATAAAATAAAATGCCCAGGTTGGGCTCAAACTTGCAATCTTCCTGCCTCAGCCTCCAGATGGCTGGGACTACAGATATGCACCACCATACTCGGCTCGTTTTTATTTGTGATTTTATTGTATTCAATACTTGTTTATAGAACCCATTATTTCTGAATGCACACGAGTCCAGCAAGGACATGCCAGGCCAAAGAGCCCAGAGCTGCAAAGGACCCACTTGGTGTGTTGTGACACCCTTAGCAGCATTTTGAGCAGTATGTTGTTTCTGCAGCTGCCACAGACACCGATGCAGGCCTGTCCCTACCCGCCTCCCCAAGCCTGGGGTTTTCACAACCAGTACCACTCATGTCAGCGATAAGGCTGACTCTGGAAACAGCTCACCTCTGCCAAGCAGGATGCAGTTACAGGAACCATGGCACACCTGACCCAGGGCAAACATGCGCTGAGTTTGAAGGGACTGAGGTGGGTCCACAAGTGTGACGGGCCGAGACCCCGGGCATATCATTAAAAGGGAAAGCAGAAGCCAGGCGTGGTGGCACATGCCTGTGATCCCAGTACTCAAGCAGCTGAGGCAGGAGGATCTCAGCAAGTTCAAATGCAGTCTAGGGTAATGAGTTCTAGGCCAGCCTATAGTGAGACCCTGTGTCCAAAAACAGAGACGGACAGACAGACAGACAGACAGACAAAGTGACACAGAGAGACCGAGAGAATTCCACTTCAACACTCCCTGGGCCACCTTGTCCTCACCTACAAAGTGAAATTTTTCAGTCCCTTTTGGGTCTAAATGTCCTTGATTCCAAACCCAAGTCTTCTGATCACTATTGAGATTTTTGCCAACCAGAAGCAGGGGAAGGGCGTTTCAATTTGAACAGGAATTTTTTCTCACACATCTTCATATTCTCCCATCAACAATCAGCAGGTTCAACGATCTCTTTTTCGTGTGACCTGCACATTTCAGCATTTGTGTTCTTTCAAGACAAGAAGTCGCCCTGCCGATGGAGATGGGAGGTGAAAGAGATTCAGAGGGAGCCTTGTGCAGCAGTTTTCAAATCCATCACTTTCCAATCCCGGGGGTTTATTGACAGTGTCCCAAGGATTGCAGAGGATGCTAGAGATCATCTCCGGCACAAAGGAAGATCAATTAGCAAACTCATGAATTGTGCATTGGGGTACCACTGTAAATCTCTCTATAAATGATTTGTTTTTAAGGGCTTTCTCTTAGATATGAGACCTTCCTAATATAAGTCAGTTTTAAAATTGTGAAAATTTCACACTGGAAAACTGCGCTCGCAAAGTCATTTTACACTGTAACAGTTTTGCACTATGTAGTGGTCTAGGGAGACAGCAGTGGAGGGATTAGAAGTGCTGTGATTAGTTAGTGCTAGGATGCCGCTGAGACTGGCTCAGAGGCAAGTACACACAGAAAGCCCCAAGATGAATTCACAACTGCTGAGGCTGCTGAGTTTGGGGGCAGAAGTACCCCATGACCTGGGGTGTGAGTGCAAATTAGTACAGACCCACAGGGAACATCCCCGGGGCTAGCGCTTTGCTTAAAGATATTCAAACTGGTAATGTTTTAATAGCAAGAAACCAGAATCTGATTGCAAAATTAATAAATTCCACCCTTTGAAATAAAACCCTCATGCAGTGGAGACTTACTATTATGAAGACTGCGTTACCACATCATAGAATGGTTAACTGTCCACTTCCAGCCTCCAGAACTGTCTCCCTTAACCTGCCCCTGCCCACAGGATCTGGGGAACCCTCATCTGGGCTGGTCTTTAGGGGTGCTGTAATAGACTAGGCAGCCTGGGGGACAAGACAAGGGCAAAGGAACGATACCAGGAGACAGGCTGCTGCTTCCGCCACGTTCAAGCTTGGAAGGCCTTCTGCATGCACCCTGCTACACTAGAATGGCCTGAGCATCCCCCTGTATCCCCCCAGTATACAGGAAGGGGCGAGACCATGCTCCACTGCCCTGTACCAGGAGCAACATGGCGTTCTTTTACTCACCTGTAAAACAAGAGTTTGGATAGGCGTGTTTTGTAAGAGTGTGCTGAACTCTGCAAAAGGGAAAAGGACCAAGAGATGGGGGGAAGGCTACATAAAAAGAATGAAGGTGCCTTGTGTACACAGACCAACCCCCCACAATGAGTGTAATCATTTTGTACTGCACACTTGAACTAATTAAAAGAAATTAAAAAAGAAATGTGCTAAACAGTGAGAGTTACAGACTGTCTCTGGGGTGTCCTAGGTCAGGATCTCAGGGTAAGGCCCAGGGGTTGATGTTTGGTTTGTGTGCCCAGGGACTCTTAGGCAAACGGAAAGCTCCAGGACTTTGGCAAGTGCCCGACTGTGCTTATTTTTACTTGAGTTCTGATATGTAAACACTGTGTGTCGAGTTTATATAACATCTATCCGTTACATATACAGAAACTGCATGATGACACTGTGAGCACATGAGTCACACTACGGTCTTGCAAATGTGGAGAGGAGCTGGGGGAAGGAATCAATTATTACATTAAATACCAAATATTGTGTGCTGTTTTGTGCATCCTATCCTGAATCTGCCCTGCACAGACCTATAGGGTGAATGAAGTTCTGGCTACATTTTTTCCAATGTTCTTGAGTTGCAGTAGTGAGATAGGATTTTTTTTTTTGATAGACTAAGCTATTGCAAAACTGTTTGGAAAGACTTCTCCACTGTTACCTAGTTTTAACTCCTCCATTCAGAGTCGCTGATTGATCTCACTCCTGACTCCCCTGTTGACTCCACAGGGACAGCAGCATTCCTCATCTTTGATGCTTCGATTTTCAACCCACAGGCAGAGCATAGACATTCTTAGACCTTCTTAATGGTATTTCAGATACTACTGACTTAATACTTGTTCTAGCATAGTTGCTTACATGAAGCGATACTAAATAAAATATTTACTCTCCTGAAAAGAAGTAGTTACTCTCTTTATTGCCTGTATTTCTGAGATCTTTCTTTTTTGCACGTTTTAAACATTCTGACATATAATTAAGCATAAATGTGAGTGTAGGTAAACTATTCATGTTCCAGGATTAATTTATGGAACTGTACTATTACTTTCATTTAAAATATCCTCAAAGTAGATCCCTATAGTCCCACAGACCTGCATCAAATCCAGTATGGTGACCATGAGCCTTGAGTGCCTGCTTCAATTTAAACTGCTTAAAATTAAAATTTTAAATTCAATGCCTCAGTGGAACTAGGAATATTCCAAGCGCCCAGCAGCCACAAGGTGGGCGATGCCGTGACACCAAATGCATCCCAAGGGCACTGTAAGAACTGCTATGGACTTGCTACCTCATCTAGCAGTGCCCGCATTATCAGGCACTGAGTAACTTTGTTGAACGATTAATAAGATTAGTTTTAACTTGTCCTGCAATTCTTCAAACGTGAGTCAAAACGGAAGACAGATGTGTTTCAGTCCAAACCCACATTGTGACACACTCGGATTAGCTGAAGTCATTCCTCCCTTTACTTCACACGTCTTGGATCATACTCTCATCGGATTTATTAAAGGTCTCGTGCTAGTTAAATCTATCGTGTGTGTTTCTCCAAATGAATTATCCAAATACCGCTGTCCCCAACTAGGTGTTCAAAGTTGGACAGAGGATGTGCATGCTAAACTTCCCAGGAATTGATTTGGTTTTCAATGTGCGAGCATCAAATTTTGAACTAATTTCTTAAAAGAAGAAAGAACTCCCTTTTTTAAACCTTTTTGTTGTTGAAAAAAATTAAGCAAGTATCTTGGCACACTGTGTATCAAACAGGAAACTGGAAACTTCCAAGGCTAAATCTTATATCCAAGATGAATTTCTGCAGAGAAACATGGTTTGAAAATGATCCAGCTCTTTGTAAGATTACAATAAACGCACCTTTGCCCCGAGTCCCCACAATTTACTGCCTAGCTGCACAAATTAGGGACCAAAGCAGCTGGTGCAAAGCACTTGTGCTGCTTTTCACCCCCGTTCACTTTATCACAAAACAGGGATTCCCCCCGCAAGCCTTTCCTAAATACATATCGATATATAGATATGTATATACCGATATATATAGATATATATTTCCCTCTCTACCACTTTTTGGAAATGGCACCGGTGTTTGCAAATTCTTTCCAGGACCACCTGGCAAGTGCGAGGTCGTCAGTTCAATACCCGGCACCAAAAAAAAAAAAAAAAAAAAAAGAAAGAAAAAAAAGAAAAAGAAAAAGAAGAAAGACCAACTTAACCAAATAAACTGAATAATAGCCCATAACTTGCAAGATGGGTTCGTACAGTTCATTTTCCACAGCAGGCCTTTCTGTTAAAACAAACAAACAAACAAAATACATATATATATATATGTATTTCTC
>RJWT010056758.1:0-10011 GCA_004365215.1 Cuniculus paca
TATTGGCTAACTACTTTGCTAAACCCAAATCCTTTATTATTAGTGCAGAGCTGATCCTGCTTGATAATAACAAATTTATTATGAACTTTTAGGAGAGATTACAGTTCAAAAAGCAGCATGTGTTCTTCTATTGGCTAGGATGATAACTAGGTAAATTTATGAAACAATAGAGGAAATTGATATATAATGATTAGGGAAGATTAACCACTAGGACTCTCAGACCCAGTCCAGGTTGGTGAATCTAACAATGTTGACCAAAAGGCAACAATGCTTGGTGTTTTTTTTTTTTTTTTGCATGCAATATATTTTCAGAAGAATATATACAAGGACGTGTTATGTGCCCTTTTGTTGCCCACCAACTCTACAGCTGCAGATCTATTCTAGTCTTTGAATGATGATACATTAGGAACACTGAATTGGTCACTTTGTGTCCGTGTATGCATGGATGGAGCAGCTGACATGAGTGGATGAATTTCTGGTTTCATTACTTGAGTCAAAGAGGTCACTTTTAAATTTGTCTCTGCACTGTCATTCATAGTGAAAGGCTGGCCAGCTGAATGTCTCCTAAATTAAACATCATTTTTTAGGATATGATTAAAATTATAAACCACATTTAAACACATATCCTTAACTTACATCTGTTTGTGCAGCTCTCTGAGATGGTTTCCCAAAGACCAGAGTTTTTGAGTTATGAGATCCACTCTAGAAACTTCATTTAGGAAAAGTTAGTGCATTTCTGTGACACAGAATGAGTTGCAAAATTTGCTTACTCGTGTGATATAATCAACCTGCTCAATGAAATCAATCTCTGACTTGAGAACAACTGTGTTCAAGTTGTCACATAAAGTGGCACCATTCTAAACCAAACTGTGATTATGGGGTAACTATGAACATTGGAATTTTTCACACATTTCAAACATTTCACATGCTTCAGAGATTCTGAAAAACAAGTGAGCCTTCTTTCTCTCAGATGGTACATGATCACCTATTACAGCTTATAATAGTTTGAGCATTTCATCTCAACCACAAAAATCTCTGAACTGGGAAGGAATGAATCCATGGCTCATTTCTCAATAAACCAGGTGTATGAACTTTGTTCTTGGTAGAAAAAGATTCAATTGCTTGAGATTCCAAATAACAGTGGTCTTAGAAGTATGTTTGAGACAACTTCATATCTCCATATTTCCTGGGCTAATGTCAAGGCAGAATATTTTGAGGTCGCTATGAAAGCACCAAAAAGCCTGCTTTCATTTTCAGAATCCTGTCTTTGTTAATTAGGATTTCCAACAGTGATAGCAACCAAAGTGAAATTATGGAGTAGACTGGGCATAAGCAACATATTTTAGCATCACCTAGTTGTAAGAACACAAACTCAGAGCTGCCACTGATTCTGCATTGTAGTGAATTTTATAATTATTGCATTATATATTACAATGTAATAATGATAGAAATAAAGTACACAATAAATGTACTGTACTTCAATCAACCTAAAACCATCCACAACTTCCTGGTGCCAAAAAGGTTGGGGACCATTGTATTAGCTCTCGTCACAGCACACACATATGTTTACAGTGATGTAACTGATAACTGAATAACTGTGTTTGAGACTTCCAGGAACAGGTACAGACTACCTCCCTGACAATTTATTCTGTTCATTCTTACTCTTAGAAAATAAATCACCAACAATGAGCTGCATCTACTTAAGATCTCCCTCTCTCAGTTCGGTCATAATTGCAAACAGCCTTCACTATGTATCTGTAGCCGCCTAGGGTAAGTCAAGTATATAGATAGGGTCAAAATATGTGACTAGCTTTCTACCTTGGTGTCTGCAGTTGGAATTGAATTTACAAGCCTAACTTCTTAGTGAAATTAAATTCCGATTATCTTTCCGAACTTATATCTCTAAAGTTTCTCCAAGGAATTGAACATTTCCCCAACCTACTTTCCCATGTGTTTCTTAGCTATTGTCATATATCTTGTTCTGAATGGAAAAAGCAGTCAAATATGTTCATCTTCAGTATCAGACAGATCAAAGAACAATTGGAAATTAGCATGCTACCCTTTTTTATACTAGAACTAGCACTCAAACTAGAGATATTTCCTTAGGTTTCATCTATTCCTTTATTTTTCAACATTATCTTATTTATCATCTCAATACTTTAACATAGATGCCATTATTAGTCCCATTTTATGGAATCCACATCTAAGGCACAGGGCAGTATAGTAACTTTCTCTGTATGACACAGCAAACAAAGTGAAGAGGTCAAATATTCTGAGTCTGATCCTAACCATATTGTGACTTTTGCCTTGTGATACTATACAGAAGTTTCATCTTTCATATATGTGGAAGTCTATCTCTTAAATATGCTCTATATCTTTTCTTCATTGAGCTAAACAATTTCTGGCAAAGTTTCTTTCTGTGATATAATCTCTATTACATTTCTTTTTAACTTCTGTTACCTGCAACATAAATTATCAACTGCTAGTGTTCTTTCTCTCTCTCTCTTTTCTTCCCACTGTCCCTCCTTTTCCCCAAAGTGGCCTCACTGAATCTTAGTGATAATCACTTGGACACATTTGAACACACACACACACACACACACACACACACACACACACACACAAAGTTTAAGCCAAATTTTCCGGAAGTCCCCTCAGTTATTTAGAGCCTAGCAGAGTCACTTTTCTTCTTTTTGGGACTTACTGAATTTGGTTATCATTCTTTGTTCTTCTATTTAAAATCATTGGAGAAATGTTCTATTTTCTTTCCAGAAGCATGATATCATATGAGTGTATATCATGTCAAACTGGGCATCTTTCAAGGTGAATAAATATGGATAGAGCATTCAATGTGAGATGCTAACCATCTTCTGAAGCAATAGTTTTCTTTTCCAATAAAAGTTCCACACTTGATATTTCATGGATTTCCCTATATATCTTTTAATTAGCATATATCACAATAATCACTCCACCTAATCTAACAGATTTGATATTTTTTTATGATTATGAAATGCTGTTTACTTGGCTTGATCTTTGAGAGAACTTTCTTATAAAATAAGGACCATATTTATTTAAAAGTACCCCAAATGAAACGAATATAATTATGTGACTAAATGTCAGTAGTCCTGACCTGAGATGGGTTGAGAAGAAATAAAAGGTGTCATGGCCAGTTTCCTCATTGCTGAGATACAATATCCAAGACCTATCACTTAAATGGGGAGAAGTTTTACTTCGGTTCACAATTTTAGAGGATTCAGTCCATGGTTAGCTGGCTCAAGTCCAGAAAAAGCATGACAGATGGGCCTGGTGTGAAAGAAAGCAGCTCATATAATGATGTCCAAGAAGCAGAAAGAGGAGAAAAGAGGCTCCTTGGGTGGGGTGATAGATCCTTAAAGGTCATACCCTCAGTGACCTGCCTGATCTCCTTACCTCCTAAAAGCAAGTCAACTATATTATCCACATAATCCAATCACCTTTCAGACACAGGAAGTTTTAGGGTAAATTTGCAGAGCTAAAACATGACAGAAGTTTAGAGAAAGTTGAATAGGGCATGTGATTACATTTATTCATTATTTATTTATTTATTTATTTATTTATTGGTATCTTGAGCATAAACTCTTTAAATAATTAAATCCAAGATAGTTTGAAAGTTTAATAGCCATCTAAAACACAATTAACCTGTTGCTTCTTTCCCACAAAACTACTATCATTTCTGTTTTCCCCACTTACGGGCAGAGAATACTTGCTTACAGTTGCCCATATGAAAATATTTAAGTCAACTTGACTCATTTTCTTTCTTTTATACTTCATACACAATCTGTCCAAAACATTTACATATTTTAACTTTAAATACATCCTGGGCTTAAGGACATCTTCTCACCTCAACAGCTAGATCTTTGGCCCATTTTACCACAATACATTACCTAGATAATTCTTGGTGTCTTTTAAGTGAAATCTCTTTTACCGCCCTTCGTCGCCCACATTTTATTGTATGCCTAGCAGCAGTAAATGTTAGTAATATTGTATCACTTCTGTGGTCTAAAACAACAGCCTTCCATCATGCCTTATTTTTATTTTATTTTTTGCTTTTCTGCTTACTATACTAGAATAAACTTGAACATTTGTAATATGCTTCATTTTAGGGTCATTTGCTGTGCTGTTTCTTCGGAATAGACTGTTACTATACTCATATGTGTACAGTTTTCACATAGCCATGCAGCCTTCCAATCTCTGCTTGGTACTATCTTGTCAACCCATGACCTTATGTGGTGACTCTCTAGGTACCAGACTGTTTTGTTTTTCTTATGACAGTTACCACAACCTGAGCATTTACACATCTCTTTTGTTTGTTTTGTTTTATGTCTCTTAGGTGAGGATAAAACCACTTTTCTTTTATATTCTGCTCAATCCCAAGGTCTTAAAATTAATGATTGACATATATTAGATATCCAGTCTACTTTTTTTTTTCAATGAATGAACGAACATAAAAGAAGCCTTTATGTAGATAATGTTTGAGATTGAGAATAAGATAGGATGTGAAAAAAAAGGTAGAGCCAGGGAAAACTAGAATTTCAGTATTTCTTATAATGATGTGAAAACAATATGCATTTAGTAGACATTGGAGGTTTCAATTTTTATTTTTTCTCAGGCTGCAGTAGAAGGTAGAATACTTACATGATAGTGAACAACAACAATGACCCACAGCTCCCAATCAAGCATATAACCTCAAGAATAAACAACTGATTCCATACACTGTTTTGCATTGCTAGGCTATGATGGCCACAGATGACATATGTTAGACGTATTTTTGACTCAGTACTTTCAACTACTTATAATGGGTTTATCAAGACATAACCTCATTGAAGGAATCTGTGTGTGTGTGTGTGTGTGTGTGTGTGTGTGTGTGTGTGTGTCTATGAACACAAACCACGTAGTACAGTATACAGTTCCAAGAACCCAGTAAAGACTACACTCTGAAAGATAAAAAGGACCACAGTCTCAGGAACAACAGCAGAGGGGAACTATCAAGTGGAGGCAGTCGATTGAATGGAGGGGAAAAATAGGGAGCCAATGGCAGGAAAATAGCATGTCAGAGACAACACAGTACAAGGTAGCCATAACTATTAATGTAGATGACCTCAATGCACCAATAGAGAGAAACACAGGCAGAGTGGATCAGAAGAGAGGATCCATTAATGTGCTCTACATAAGAAACACATTTAACTAGAAAGAAAAATCATAGACTGAAAATCAAAGGAGAGAGAACAATGCCCTATGTGACAGGGAACCAGAAAAAAGGTAGGGGTAACTTACCCATCAACTGCAGAATGGATAAGAAAGACATGGCATTTTATGTGGTGGAAACCTACTCAGATATAAAGATAACTTCAAGGCTCTTGTAGATGGGTGGAGGCAACTTGAGATCATGCTCATGGATGAAATAGTTCAGAGTCACATGGGTGAATTTCATGTCATTTCTTCAGTATAACAAACTAAAGGAGTTAGTAGGATCCAAAATGCACAATCCATATTGGGAATGTAAAAGGGGAGGAATTATCTAAACAGGGAAGAAAATGACCACTGTTAATCTATTATTATGATTTGAAACTCATATTGTCTTCATCGTTCTGATTAGTTTCATTTTATTCTGTTTTGTTTGATTTTATTATACTTGATGGCATGGACAGCTATTTTAAAGATAACAAAATATATAATTGCAGCCACTGAGGATGTCCAATTATCTTGGTTTGAAACCCTGTATTGTTTCATTGGTTTGTTTTGATTGATTTTACTCTATTCTGTGTCGTTTGATTGTCATATGTCTGAAGGTGTAGGCAACTATTCCGAAGATAACAAGAAGCATTATGTAGCCACTGCTGTTTTACTAGTATCTTGAACTTCACTGTTGCTTACATTGCTATACTTTTTTTTTTACTGGTTTTATTCTGTTCTATTTTGTTTGATTGTATTTTTCTCTGTTGGTATGTGCAGTTATATTGAAGATAACAAGAGGCATTATGGTAGCCATTATTGATTGCCTTTTACCCTGTGTAGAAGTCATGTACCATGTTCATTGTTTTGTTGTGATTGACTCTACTCTGTTTTATTTTGTTTGGTTGTATTTTTTCAAAATAAAATAAAATAATATAAGACTACCCTCTGGTCTAAGTCTTCTTGTTCCTCCCTTCTTTATGAGTCTCGCTCATCTTGCCAAGATTATATCTTGATCGGTGTCAAGAAGAAGAATTTCCTTGCTACAAGAATCCAGAGAGGACTCCTATGACTCCACTTCCAAGATAATTGGGGTGTCAGTGCCTGGGCTTATTTGAAAACAGCCTGAGTCCAACCTGTGGCTATGTTTTTCAGCTGATGTTTGACATCATTTGTGTCCCAGCACAGACAGTCTATACCCTGATTTGTGATGCCATAGTTATTTGTGTTGGAAAACTCCATCCAAATTAATGCTGGATGAGGCAGTTCACCAACAGACACCTGCTGCTGCTCCTAAGGGTGACTCAAATCCTAGAGCCATGCCTGAGAGGGAATATGACAACTTAATTCAACTACCTCTGCTAACACAATGCATGGAGTTCAGAGTGGCACATGCTGTGCAGCACACTTGTGTCCTGTGCTGTCACTCTGCCATTCTGTCTCAGGCAGTTGAGTCCAACAGAGAGGAAGAACAAGGGACCTTGTTCTAAATCAGCATGCTGCATCTCTAGCATAGTGGTTCAGAGCTGCTTTCTGAAAGTAGAATAAACTTCAAGGCTGATTCCATGACCATTTATGTGTGGACAATCAATTTACAGTCTCATTTTCTTCATTTGTAAATTTGGAAGTTTCCATGATAGTACTCATTATGAGAACTAAAAGAGATCTTTTAAGTGAAGCAGTTAGAGCACTTCCCAGAATACAGTGACTTTTACTATTAAGTACACGTGATGCTTATTAGGCACAGACAAAGGTGTAAGTAGAAAAATCAGAAAGGCCCACTGAGGGCATGTGGAGTACCTCTATGAGACAGGCAAGTAAATCACTGATAAAGAGCTGGGTGAAATTCAGAAACACAGTGTGCATAAGCAAATGCAGTGGGCTACAGAGAATGGAAACACAGACTGTAGGGGAGAGTTGAAGTGAGGAATATGCCATACAGAAGGGACTGATTTGAAATTTAGAAACTAAGTCATATTTCTATTTAAATAGAAAGAAATGATACCTGACATTCTAACCAAAGATGGAGTATTCATTAAAACTCTTTATATTACTATGAAAGCTTCAGAATTCTTTTTTTCTCCTGTGAGGGTGTCTTTCAGCTTCTGAGGGAGGAAATGGTGTTGATGAATAACCTTGGACTAGAAGTCTTTAAAGGAAGCATTTACTCTACACTAGGTGCTGAGTCAAGCAATCAGCTTTTAACACTTTCATGGACTTCCAAGAAGGGAAGTTGCTGTCTTCATTCTACAGATGAAAAAATGCAACCCAGGTAGATTGTAATTCCCTTAATCGGTGGAATCTGGAGGTAAACCAGATTTAAGTGGCTACTGGTTCTATATTCTTTCTACCATACCATACCATACCATACCATACCATACTACTTGCTAATAGATGATGAAATTAATCTTTTCTAAATGAGCGTATATCCCAGATTTCTCCTTGGGGACTAATTTTGTACATCACAACTTTTCCCATGATATGACATATAAAAAAATATGACAGTGTTTCTCAGGCATATTGAAAAATAAATAGATGAAGTTGCTCTCAATCTATAGCTCCCCTAAACCATTCCTAAACTGAGGAAATCAGTACACATATCATTGTTCTTGCATATAATAATCTGGACTCCAGGAGAAAACACATTAAATCAAACCCATAAGATTCATCTGAACAGGTCATTGCCTTTGGGTTTTACTCAAGCGCAGAAAGGATGGCATAAGGAAATCAGTGCCACAAAACACCGCCATGACTCCTGCAAAGGAAGCAACTCTACTTTGACTATGATAGGATGTGAATATGGCCATAGTTTGAGTGTGTCCCCCACAGTTTCATGTGCTGATACTTAATCCCCATTGTGAGGTGTTATAAGCGTGGAAACTTAATCTGACTCTCATGTTTAGAGGTGGGACTTTGGGAAGTGATGAGGATTAGGTAAGGTTGTTGGAGTGGAGCCCGATGATTGAAAATCCCCAGTGACTTTGTCTGGAGGGGGAGGGACAGTAGAAGGCACTCACACCCAAGTGCACAGGTTTCCTGTCTTCTGCATGTGATGCCCAGTCAGTATCATTAGCCAAAATAAACCTGCTGCATTTGTAATTCACCCATAACAAGGTATTGTGGAATTGACAACTGAAAAAGGACTAATAAAGTCAAATGAGTGAAAGCTTTTTGCAGAATACGTTTCAGAAAATGAGCATTCTCTGCCTGACAATTACAACAATTCCACATTTTCACTGTGCCATGAAACACTGCATGTATTTGTTCATATAAGTGGCAATGTTTAAAAGAAAAATCCCTTAAGTCAGTTCTCACAATATTGCAAATGACAGGAAGAGGTTATTTTCTTTCCCTCCTATGGCTAAGAAGGCAGTCTTTTTATTTCTTACCAACCACTGAGAACATCCAGTGTTTTCTACACATGTAATCATTATTCTTTAAGATATGCATTGTCTGGCATACATTAGCATAGATCACCAATCTTTGTATAACTGGAGGTAAAATATTGTAGGTTTCTAGTTCCTAGCACAGTAAAAAGAGTTCTCTTACCTTTAATTACATTTGTTACCATGTTTCAGTTGCTTCTAGAAATTATTTCATAGTCTGTTTCATCAACATACTCATTTCATCAGGCCTGTTCTGTAGGGTCAGCCCTATACTTTGAATCCAATTGTTACTCTTTGATACTCATCTTCACGCCAAACTCAACCTTATGTTCTGGTGTTTTGAGTCTTCATTCATGCCCAATTAGGAATTTTATTCTGTTTTATGATGTTTAGACATGTACAGACACAAGCCAACATATCTGCTGCCCTGTGTACCAAGTTTCTTTGAAAATCTGCCTGGACACAGCTGCAGGCCCCTGCTTACCTGGGTGAGTGCACACGATGTAGAAAGAAGATACAATGCATGGAGGATAACAATAGCCTCAGGAATAGCAGATGGGTTGAAATTGTAGGAGGTTGGTAGGCTGAATGTGTATCACAGATTCTGACTCAAAAAGCAAAGTTAAATTTTATATGACATATTATAGTTTCTACAGAGTGGTTCACATCCTTCTGCCTACTTTGAACTCAAACAAATGGGTTTTATGCCCATATCTTGGCACTTCAACTACTTTATCTACAACACAGGTTCTATGAGTTTTAGTACCAATCACTGGCTATACTCTTTAGAAGCTAATATTCTAAAACTTTAGTCTTATCTTATACATCATCACAAACTTCCAGAGAGGAAGCTTATTGTCTAAGTTAAGAGAACTTAGATTCCTGAAGTCTACCTACTGAGACTGCAATGTAGCAAATTCAAGTTACCGAAGAGATTAACAGGGTAAACTAGTGATAACTGAGGTGTGGGAAGTAATTGGAGATGTAAAAAGATTATGAAGGAGAGTGGCATTTCCATTGGACAGTGAATGGAAAAGTAGAGAAAAACTTTTGTTATTCCAGCCAAGACTGCTTGACAGTGGGTTACTTGTAACCTACATATGAATAAGGAATATATAAAGAGAGACAATGCCTGTGATTATAGTCTCCAATACATGATAATATGAAATTAGAAATTTTAACATTTAATATCTAGAATTCACAAATGATTGTTAAGTGGTAGAGTTCTAACAGAAAGGAAAGAAATAACAGCCATACTGGGAAATGACACAAACACACACACACAGACACACACACATACTCACACACTAAGCAGTAAGGAAAAAGA
The DNA here is from genome assembly GCA_004365215.1 of Cuniculus paca. NCBI lineage: Eukaryota > Metazoa > Chordata > Mammalia > Rodentia > Cuniculidae > Cuniculus > Cuniculus paca. Next base: position 9,925 of record RJWT010056758.1, read on the forward strand.
AATGGATTGCCCAAAATATAAACTGGCTATCTGCATTGCATGCATACTACAAGGTTTTGTGGAAGGTAGGAGCAGGTGTAGGGAGGA
>RJWT010056779.1:0-10011 GCA_004365215.1 Cuniculus paca
TAACCCCATTACATACAACTCATCTTCTTGTTTTATGAGTTCCAATCTTGTATACTCTTTGGCTTAACCTTAGAAGCAGATATTTCTCCAAGCAGGCCTGGTTCCTTTTATCAGAGCGTGGCATTAGGAACTAATATCAGGGCACTTGGAGCACTCCTTACTTCTGGGGTGTTATGGATTCTAGACCACCTCAGTGGACAGAGCCGGAATATATACACTCATTTTATGGGCTTGTGAATGTAAACATTATCTATATGTAAAAGTATGAATCTGTTCCGATGTTGCCAACTCTAATCTAATACCACATGAATCATTCTAGCTTTTCCCTTTTACTCGTCTGTACCTCCTGTTCCTGGTTCCTACCATACAGCATCTATTAACAAAATTATGCAAATGTGGTGCACATGTAGAGTAGTTTCAGAATTACAAAATTGCAATGTTGTAGGAAATAACTTTACTATCTAGAGTGAAGACCTCACATGTATTTCCTATGCTCTTTAGTGTTCAGTCCTGTCTAAATTCCTGCATTATTTAGATTAGCTGCTTTTTCTTCTGTCTTCTTTGGTGAGTCTACGAATACATTAGTAATACAGTTAACTTATTTGATCACAGTCTGCATTCCATTTCAGGACCTTTCTAAACTTATGTTTTTGAAAATTTCCATATAGTAAGGTTCAATAATTGAGTTGTAAACTTATGTTGATTTTTCCAAATGTATTGTATCAAATGTCCACTAAAATATGATTTCATACAGAATATTTTCACTACTATAAAAAGTAGCATGGGTTCTTTTTTAAAACTTGCCATAGGATGTTAGCATGCACACAGGTTTAAGGCCACTAGATTTTTCTGTAAAACTCAGAATCTGTTGTGTCTGAGCTCCAAATCTAGCAAAGTGGGGCCTCGTACTGAGTGAATTTGCCAGGATAAAGAAGATGGTTTATTCAGGTAGCATCTTCTCAATCAGCATCCCAATAACTTGCTTCAGATCCATTGGATGAACTAAATGGATTAATGAATGTGAAAGACAAAATGTTGGAAAGGAGGTTTACTTAGGGAATATTAGTCATTCTTTTAATGCCTGATGTTTCTTGCTTCTTAACATAACTCACAAAGAAAAATTAAACAAAAAGCTAAAATAAAAAAAGAAGGAAAGAGTGAGAGTAATAGCAAAAAAAAAAAATAAGATGTCTTTTCATTCTGCCCTTTAACTTTTATGATTTCTAGGTTAGACATTAAGGAGGTTGCTTCCCTGCAGAATCATTTAGGATTATATAACCCCTATGATGCTGAGTCTTCCCCCAGAGCCATTAAATTAGAATCTCTGATGGTGGTGACAGGGTAGAGGAAATAGTGTTAGTAGTTTTTAAAGATACCCAACTCAGGTGATTTCAGTGTTGTCTTCTTCACTTTAGGCTGCTACAGCAAGTATACCATAGACTGGGATGGCTTGCACAACACTTATTTCCCACTCTTCTGGAAGTTGAGAAGTCTAAGAAAAAGGTGCTTGCATATCCAGTGTCTGGTGAGAGAGCAGAGAGAGAGAAAGCAACCTCTCTCATGTCACGTCTTATGAGGACACTAATTCCATTCACATGAGACTTCTGCCTTCTGACCTGATTATATTAGAAAGGGCCCACCTCAATCTATTACCACACTGGGGATTAGGCTCCAGCACGCGAAGTCTAAGAAGATATAATAGGTAGTTGATAGAACATGTGCAGCTAAGTTTGAGAACCACCAAACAACAAAACAACTCTACTCCAACTCCTCACGTTTCTGACTCAAGAGTTGAGACAGATTCCAGAATGTGAGCAAAAACAGCAGCTTGACTGAACATGCACATGAGTCACCCAAAATAACTTCGTGGTCGTGATGAGCAATTTCCCGTTTCCCATCCATTTCTTAGTGCTGTGTTCACTTGATTAGCCCAACATAGTCGAGGAGAGGGCAGCTTAGAGTGTCTGTCTCCTTCAGCACTTCTAGATCAAACTTATGACCTCTCTTGTCTCTGTTTCCTGTTCCAGGTGGTGAATCTCCCAGCTCTGCATGATGTGAGTTAATGACTGCAATTACTGTGACAGGATTTCAGTTGCTCCTGATTATTTTATCTGCCTGGTGATGGTGCAAATAGATTTTCATTTCTTTTCTCCCTTCCTTTTTCCCTTTGTTCACTTCATGTATCCCATATAATGTTCCAATAACTTATTTCGTTTTGAGATGTAAAGAGATATTTTTGAAAAATCGTTACCTTGTTCAAATAGCTTTTAGAGAATAGTTTATCCAATTTGCTGTGGTGGTGCATGCGTGTAATCCCCACGCTCTGAGAGGATGAGGCATGCAGATTGCAAATTTGAGTCTAGCCTAAGCAATTTAGACCATGTTTCAGAATAAAAAAATAAAAGGGCTGGGAATGCAGCTCAGTGCAAAGACCCTGTATTCAATTCCCAGTAGTGCCAAAAAATAAAAAATATAAAAACAAGAAACAAAGAAAGTGGAAATGGAAATAGCTTATTCTCATTTCAACATGTATAAAATACTGAAAATGATATGACACACTATGATGATGCATGCTGACTTATATTAAACGGTCCATACACATTGAGAAATGTTATGAGGAGGTGGGAAACAATACAGACACGTTCAAAAAAAGTGCTCTGGTCTGGCTGGGTGTGGTGGTAAAAGCCTATAATCCTCGCATTCAGTAAAGTGAAGCAGGCAGATCACTGCTTTGAAGTCACACACACTGGCCTACGTAGTTCAAGGCTGGCCTGGACTACAGAGCAAGATCTGAAAATGAAAACTCTAGTTTGTGCTATAGTATATGAAACAGTTATTTAATTATGTTTGTAAAATAAGTATACTCATCCTCCACCTATGTCATCATTTCATTGCCATATAGAATACAAAGCATATTTAAACCCAAAACCTATTCCAACCCACTTTATAAGCTTTAGAATCATTTTATAATTTGACAACTATAGTTTTCAACACACATAGTCAACATTAAGCAACTTTCAGGTATTTCTATGTACAACATTTCATTGAATACTTTTATCATTCGTGTAAGAAATTATCTTCGCATAAATAAGGAGATGTTGAAAAAAGACAAAAAAAGGCAAAAAAAGAAAAATATTTCTCTAAATTAAATTTTGCAACCTTGACACTATTGATATTATGGACCAGATAATTCTTCATTGTGGAGGGCATTCTTGTACACTGTAGGATTTTTAGCAGTCTCCCTGGCCTCTAGCCACCTTGTGTAAATAACACTCTAACCTTTTCCCAAGTTTTGATAACCACAATATCTCTGTATTTTGCCAAATATTCTCTTTGGGGCAAAATACTCCATCAGATGAAAATCACTGGTCTAAACACATACAGCAAATTAAATGTCAAATTTCCTATTTCTAGTTTCCTTTCTAGGCTTTTACTTGTGTCTCAAAGCCAATGTCTTTAAGGGTCAAACTACACCTGGTATGATTATTTGTTAAGGTCTTTCTAAAAAAGCCAAATTTATTGCATGATGCATTAAAGTGTATATTACTGGTGAGCCCAGCTAATACAAATGATCTAAGTCTTTTCTGTATTCACATCTAACTTGGCTTGGGTCATGCGAACAGAAAGATCTTGTGTGGTATTGGCATGAAGTAGAATGTCCAAATGAATTCCCACTGTCGGTGAAACAGATGGCAGATCTGTAACAACATCTCTACGATGTTATTACTGGAGCACACAGTTCAATAAACTCCCAGTGTGTGTGCCATTTTCTAAACTGGCATTAAGTTTCTATATCACTGTTAAATCTGTTTCAAAAAGTGATGGTAATTAGTTTTTTGTTGTTGTTGTTGTTGTTGTTTGTTTGTTTTGTCTCTCTGGCATTTTATTTTCTAAATGTGAGCCAGATTTCTGATTCACGAATTCTTCTTTTCATGAATTCTGGGCCTTCTTTTGATATTTTAATCTTATTTCAGGTCAATTCTCCTAATTTTCTTATCACCATCTTCAGTTGTCTTTTAAAACTTTTTCATCTTCTTGCCCTCTTGGGAAATTAATTCCCATGTCTGATACTTATTCTTGTTCTTCTTTGTGAACAGAATCACAAGCTTGCTTTCTTTCTTTCTTTCTTTCTTTCTTTCTTTCTTTCTTTCTTTCTTTCTTTTTGGAAGTTTAGAGGCATATTTTTGAGATTAATAATGGTTAACATATTGCATATTATTGTCTTCAAAGTAGTTGCTCAGATTATAAGATATAGTCATGAAAAAATGATCAAACAATGAAAGCACAAGTTATTCTTTTTGATGAACTAAGAGAGATTAATAGTATAATTTATCCATCTTGGGTATATAAAAAAGATGTAGTATTTTTATACAATGGAGTACTATTCAGCTATAAAGGATAAGCTGGAGATTTTGATAGGTAAATGGATGCAAATTAAGACCATACTCATAAGTGAAATAAATCAAAGTCGTGTGTGTAAATATTGCATTGTCTCCCCAGTACAAAAAGCTGAAAGAGTAAATAAAATCCAAAATGTATGATACATATTGTGAAAGTGAAAGGGGAAGAAACTGCTCAAAAGGAAAGAACAACTGGAATAGGGGAAAGGGAAAAGAAATAAGAGAAAAGATTTATTTATTTCTGCTCATAGCTACTTGTTTTGTCAGTGAATTACCTCTTTCTTGTCCATTTATTTGAATGCTTACCTATCAGTCTTCCTCATCAGGTAATAACCCATACGTCTAAGCAGATGGAAGGAAGGAAGGAAGGAAGGAAGGAAGGAAGGAAGAAAAGAAAAGGAAGGAAGGAATGAAGGATAGGGAAGGAAAGGGTAGGGCAGGAAGGAAGGATGAGGGAGTGTGGAATTTTTTTAAGAAACAAAATACACGTAGTCTTTTCTGGAATGAAGGTTGTAACTGAGTAAACCTTTCCTGCTGAGATTCTTTGGACAGTGAATTTCAGAAGACTCCAAAGATTTGGCCAAAGTCTTTGAGCTCACTGTAATGTGTTTTGCCCCAAGGCTGAGCTGTGCCGAGTTCAGGAAATGAAAAGTGAAAACAACGACCTCTGTTTTCCTCACAGGAGCTTTCCAGGAGGGCCAGAGGTGTTCTGCAGCCCCGGAGTCAAATTGCCTAAGGGTAAGTGAGCCCTACTTGCCTTACCAGGAAGGCTTGGTTTTTTCAACTTCCTTGCACATTTCACAAGAACTAGATATTTTTTCCTTTTATTTGAGAAGGGGATAAAAATTCTCAAAACTCCAAAGGCATCAACATAACTCACCTAGTCAGAGGAAGGTGATCTTTCATCGTGTATTTGAGTTTTTAAAATACACTACATCTTATTTCTCCCCACTCCAAGAGCTCCCCCTGCTATAAATACTTATTTTCTTAAAGATGGATTTCTTCTTTTTGATGAACACTATCTAAAGACTTCACAGCTAAATGAAATATGTCTCATAGGACCATCTTTAAACAATCATTAGTTTGTGTTTTAGAGTAGAATTTCCTAAAACTTTACCTTAAAAAAGTAAATTAGGGGCAGAAAAATCTTTCCTCAATTGCTGAAAATACACATTTGACACTCTCCATTCCAGACCTGTGCTGAAACAATTGCCAGGAGGCTTTCTCCATTTTCATTGAAATTGAAAAAAAAGAAAAGAAAAGAAAATCAATCCTCTAAGACCTTGAAATACATAACCAGATTTGAGATTTAGTGTCTTAGAAGAGTTCATGACTGGAGTCAAAACTCTGGACCAGAGAAAAGAGCTCCAGGACTGTTAGGCTACAGGAGATCTTGCATTTTGCTGATCTATGCACTTTCTAGCATTGTGATAATTCATAACGGGCTATCTAATGAGCATCTGTGGAATAAAAGAGCAATTACACTGGCATAATACTATCAACAGCAACAGAAACATGTATTTTTTAGATGAAGAAATGAGTTTGCACATTAATTTGTGCCATTCCTTGGTTTCATCTTACACTGTAAAAAAGCTGAAGCTTTAAGAAATTTTATCACCCAGAAGAATTATGGAATCAAGATCATTTCTGAAATGTATGCCCTCGATGATTATATTGTTTCACTGTTCCCCCATCCGCTCTTCTTTCCACAAATGTCTACTGAATGTCTACTATGCATCAGAAAGTGTTCTAGGTGTTGAAGACAAATATTGACTGTATTAAGGAAATCAAAAACTATGTGAATTTGGGCTGGCGATATAGCTCAGTGACATAGCACCTGCCTGACAAATGCAAGATCCTGAGTTTGATTCCTGGTACCAAAAAACAAACAACAAATAAACAAAACTATGTGAAGAAACAGAATATACTCACTAAATATATATATATTATGTACTATGTTAGAGGATAGTAATCATTAGTAATTACTATAGATAAAAGGGGAGCACAAAGAATAAAAAGGAATATGGGAGCAGAGTTCACCACTGCAAAAGAATTGCTCGTCATAGACTTATATATTTTATTTATTTATTTTTCTTGTATGCTTTTGTAACATTAATACAATGATAGTTTGAATTTCTGTCCATTTTATTCAAACCTATCTCCAAAACTGAAAATTATAATGTGTAATAAACTCTGAACAAATACTGTTTAATAAGTAAATCTCAAACAAAAGAGATGATAATTTCAAATACAAGTTGAACATTTCCTTTGAGGATGAGTTCATTGTCTCAAAATGTATGCCATTCCAATGTTGCTCCTTTGAAAGTAAGAGCCAAATGTATAACACATCAAGAAGTTGGTATGAGGTATGAACAGCTACTTTGAAGAAAATGAGACATTATGGTAACCATTGCTGATTTCTTATCATCATGTTTTGAAGTCCAATAATGCTTTTATTCTTTGATTTGATTGGTTTTAGTCTGTTTTCTATTATTTGATTGCAATATGTGAGAAGGTATGGACTGTTATTTTGTAGCACTGGGGATTGAACTCATGACCTCATGCTTGCCAGGCAGACGCTTAGGCCACTGAGCTAACTCCCCAGCCCTAGGCTGTTATTTTGAAGAAAAAAGAGACATTATGGTAGCCATTGATTATTTCCTATTATCTGGTTTTGAAGGCCCATAATGCTTTCATTCTTTTGTTTCGATTGGTTTTGTACTATTTTGTTTAGTTTGAATTTATTGTGTGTGAAGTTATGAACAACTATTTTGAAGAAAATAAGAGACACTATGGTAGCCACTGTTGATTTCCTGTTGTCTCATTTTGGAGTCCTGTATTACTTGCACGGTTCTGTTCTGTTCTGCTTTGTTCCATTTTATGTTATTTTGTTTTGTCTTGTTCTCTTTAAAATAAAAAAAAGAAGTAGGTATGAAGTGATTTACCCTATGATTCAGTAGGAAACATAGCTATAACATTGTGTCTGCATGTGCTACATAATTTATTAGTGCAACAATGTCTTTTGTCATTATGTACATTTTGCATTGTCTCCATTTTGCTAAGCAGAAACCTCAAGCAGTGGCCAGGAATCTAGAAGTCAAAGAGGTGAACAGTCAGGTCATGAGCTCACTAGGAGCCAGATCTGGAGAGTGTTCTAGCTCAACAACTGAATCTCAAAAAGAACATGAGAAGATGAGATGAACAAATGCTTCATTTCCCTACTATTGGGATACATCTTGACATATCCTGGTTTTACAAAATTAATATTTAGTTTTAGTAACATAAATGTAGTTGTGGAATAGATGCTATTGTTCCACCTGCAAATGTTTTTCTAATATCTCTTTTTCATCTGTAAAGTAATGGACTAGATCATTCTTTCCTAGCATCCAACACCCTAATTCTTTCAGAACTATGAATTTCCATTTGTAGGGAAGTCATGCAGTTTGGGTAAAGGGTTTACTGTAAAATAAAGGAATGGATTCTCAGTAAAACAAATTCATGTGCACTATCTCTCTGTGGTGAGAGCCATAAAGAAGCTGAGACTGAAGTGCATATTGTAAACAAAAGAGTGCCGTAATGGAAAGTGACACTGTCTTTGAGGTGATTTTCAAACCACTAGATCAGGTCTCACCTGAAGCTTGACATATATATTGATATTAATTTTAAAAGATTGTTATCTTTTGCTTAAGTAAGTTCCAACAATGTTTTCTATCTCTTGTAGCAGAAAGAATTCTGATATGGATATATGACTGGTATAACCTCCAAAGCCTCTTTCAGCTTTAAACCTCTGAGCCTCTGTATCTGTCTCCTGATTGAGGATTACTTAGAATTAAAAGCAAAATAAATTCTAAAGGCCTGCCAAAGACAGAGCAAATGCACCACAGAGAGATATGGCTGAGGTGAGGAAACCTTGGCAGAAAGTTTCTCTCCAGGCACATTCATCTGAGGGAAACTGATTTATGTCAGGCTCATGTCTGCAATATTTTACAACTGTAATGGCCAGTAAATAAAAAGAAATTGTTTCTGTCATCTTACCACTTCTCTTATCATGAATGGAAGAGTCTGAAGTACTCGGTCTTCTAAAAATTCTGTAAAGGTCAACAGAAACTCCTATTCTGTCTTCTACATGCATGAAAGTGATTTTGTACTTTCAGAGTAATATGCAGCATCAGGTTAATATCTCTTAAAAGATTCAGTAATACCTGTGGCTTTTAATAAGTTTTAAAAAACATTTTAACCAGACTTATAGTGATTATTATATTTTAAATATAAAGATAACTAAAATGTATTATGCATCTGATTGAACTGTATCATATAACAGAGGAGTACTAGGCTTTGCTTTTCTGTGTGGTTGATGATAATGATACCTCTGCACAAAACCACAAAACACTATACACTGTCAAAGACATATATACGTTTTCATTTTAATGAAGAAATTTTAAGGTTTTTACTGAGTTAAACTCTCTTCAAAGCTGAATGTTAGCTAACTGCTTCCATACAATTTATATTTTTGTACTGAGTAACACTAAATTTTGGCTACTAAATTATTGCTTTTAGTTCACAAAGATATATGTAAGAATCCTGAAAGTGAAGTAGATTGAATAGGGTGGAGTATGACCATTGTATGTAGTTTTTAAGAATAATTAACTCTGCAACCTCATTTTAGCTTTCTGTTCTATCACTTACTAGTTGTATGACCAAAAATGAACAATTTCTTCCCTCCATGTCTTTTTTCCTTTATGTGTAAAATGGAAATAATAATAGTGGTCCAAAGGGCTGTTGTGAAGATAAAGCATGTTAATATATGTAAATTCTGAGGTCGCATATTACTATTTGAGTTCCTGATACAACATTTTCATTTTGTAGGCTTTATGTATTTGCTTCAGTTAATTAAAACATAATTATGAGAAAAATGTTAAGTGGAAATTCATATACTGGTACATACAAATAAATGAACTATATATCAAGTACTACATTGTTCTCCAAGATATCCTAATTAAAAACAAAATGATTTGAAAAGCAAATGTTGAAGATAATTATAGAATTGGTGAAAGATATTTATTTTTATGATTCAGTATACGCAACAGAGTCCAAGCATGAAAAATGAAACATAATTTGAATTTTGGCACATTATTGAGAAATTTTAGAATACTTCATGAGTCTTAAAAGAACTGAAAGAACAAATGCAGATGAATTTCAAAGGTGAGAAAGTTAAATGCACCTCAGTCTCTGTCACATTTCTCCTCTAGAAACTGTAAATCTGCAACAGTCATTTGATGACACCAGGCACTGTCTTCAATAAAAATAAAGAGAACAATTAAGAAAACAGTTCAGAGGTAAAACACCACCTCTTAGGAAAAAAGAAAGTAGAAACCACCAAGGATGACTGTGAACTCTTGAGACAGTGTACTCAGGAGGTAGTTCTCTTAGATGAGAATAAACCCTGGGGGACTGGCAAGAGTATGAGATATGCATGAACTCTGAGTTTACAAAAATCCACAAAAACCCCAAGAGTACCTTATATGGTTGAGATGTACTCCAGGGGTAGAGCTCTTTCCTACCATGTACAAGCCCCTCAGATCCATCTGCAGCACAACAAAGAAAGCAGAGT
>RJWT010056820.1:0-10019 GCA_004365215.1 Cuniculus paca
TCGTCAACAGGTTCTCAGTTTCAAAGGGCATCAGCCAGTCTTCAGAGAAACCTCGGGTACACCCAGCAATTGGGGAACCTGCATATAAGCTACTCACTGAACAGAGAAAATCCTGGTCCCGGGAGGTTAGCTTTTGGAAGCCAAAGTGGGCCTGAGACATAGGAGGAGCTGGAGTTGAGTCGTAGCGGGGCTTCATGTGAAGTTGGTAACTTGGGGTGGGTGATGTCACCCTTCTACACCCCGCTGTGCTCACAGGATTGGTGGTATCTGTCTCCTCGGGATTTTAGAGAATTAAGTAAAATTAAGAGAATTGAGTAAAAGTGATTATGTGAAGCAAGAAGCATCTAGCGAGATAACTGGCAAGCAGAAGGCTCTGGATAAGTGGTGACAGTCATCATTGCAGCAGAATGTCAGCATTTGCTGGGTGCTTCTTTGACCGAGCTAACCACAACCTCTAGATAAACAGAGGTTAACAGAACACAGGTAGGAAATCGAGGCCAAGGAAGAGGGTGGGAGTGAAACAGGACGACCGTGAGGGCAGCGTGTGGCTTCGACAGAGCATCTTTTTGGCTCTGATAATGTCTCAAATTGCTGGTATTTGAAGTCACTTTCCTTTCTCAGGCAAATTGAGACCTTACCAAAACAAGCAGGCTGGTGATTGTCATTTCATTGTCATACAGGCTGGTTACTATGATCTATCAATTAGTCTCCAGGATTTATCAGCTTGTGAATTCAAAGTCCTGTTGGGTGAACCATTGAGCTGAGTAATCACAGGACTCCAGGTACGTATTAGAAAGACACCTGACTAGTGGAATTTCAAGGAGTTAGATCATGCTAAATGTCCCAGTTATAGTCTCAGAAGTAAAACTCTTCATTCTGCCTATCTGCAGGTGACCAGGAGAGTTCTGGCAAAGTTCAGAAAACCATGAAAACTATTAAAAGTCCCCAGTAACCCAGTATGCTGAATTTAGTGCAGTACACATATTGAAGTAGGTACTCAGTACATAATTTACTGAATATAATGAATGAAACTACGCCATTTAGTTATACCCCATTGCTTCCAGGATATTTATGTACAGTGACCACAATGCTAAATAAATGTTTTCAGTGACATAAGGTGAGGAAATACAATCTGATACAAATTATTCCCAGCCATGTTGTTCAAAAAACTCATCTGGCAAATAGGGACCCGTATTGACAGTGATTAATTAGCCTATGTCTTTTTTGCTTGTGACAGCATTATAATTGTAAATGATGCCCAGAGGCTGGAAAGTACATTTCAAGAACTGTAGACAAGGCTATAACTATGCCCAGTGTGATCTGCACATGCCAGTGACAAAGTGAGCTTGCACACACACACACACACGCACATGCACACTAGAAGTGGCAAGATACAGGCGGTGCATGTGGGTGAACAGTTCAAGTGGAAGATGATAGGTGGGTTAGTGTAAGTCAAATGCATGCATGAAGGTGAGTGATTATTAATCTCCCACGAGGGAGCAAGAAGGAACTTCTCTTATTCTGTCATCCTGCTATCAGGAGATAAAGTGAGAATGTTGAGCGGCAGTCCTTACTGGGGGGAGAAGTCAGAAGTCAGCAGGTTTCACGGCTCAGTGAGGGCCTCCGTGTGAGACTCCTCGCTTCCTTGACGTGAAGAGCTCATCCTGCCAGCCCCACTGGCTGGCTCCAGTCCTGCTTTCTCTGATGAGCCGTTTCTTGGGATCAGCCCAATTCTACTTCATGTCTGCTGAACTTGACCTCCTCTCTGTTGGTTTCTGTAAAGAATCATGAAAAGTTTTATGTGCCCTTCTTACCCTTACTTATACTTTTTTCTCGTAAGATTATTTAATTTTTCCCCTGTTTAATGTACGACCGTGCCAACCAGAGACAGGCGTGGCTTCCAAGAACTCTTGTGTAGTTTGCACTTTTATACTCATGCCTTGTACTAAGGAGTAAGCACTGCGATTGTAATGTCACATGGTGCTTGTGAGATAGCTTTCTTTCCTATGAACCTTTATTTTGGCTCTCGGGTGTCACTGCATATATTTATGGCTGAATTTAGTATGCACGGTGGACTTGGATCTATGAGAGAAGCAGGATCTGTGAGCAAGGATCATGGGACACTCTCCAGGAATGTGTGATGGCCTCTACGGCCCATCCCTGCTTTGATCCCTGTGATTCTATGAACACACAGATTGCAGAGGGTCCAAACTCAGGGTGGCCAGGAGCTGTAGCTGAAGACTCAGGATCACTGAGCAGGTTGCATTTTCTGGAGACCTCTGCAAAGACCTGTGCTTATGCTACCCAAAAGGAGAGCACCCCTCCCCCCACCGTAAACAGATTTCTAAATAAGAAGGCGCCCCTTCCCCTTCTCAGGGGCTGAAGAATGTGAGTCACCTCGCTTGGGAAGTTCTTCCTCACGCCTTACTTCAGGCTTCCTCATCGTGGCTGTCATCTCAGGCTTCCTGGGGTATCACTTGGGGCTGCAAGCTGCTCTTCACTAATGCATTTTTAAAAGTTTTCTTTGTATTTCCACAAGACTAAGCCCCAGAATGCACTAAGATCGGAAGGCTGAGGGAAGCCAGCTGGATGGGTAGACAAACCTCACCACACCCCATGACTGCTGATTCTCTTCATGTATTCTGGGGACCCCTGAGCTTGTAGGGAGCTCGCAGATGAGGAGAAGGGCATAGTAACATATCACAGCCAGTCCCAAGTCTATGTAATATGTCCAGGATGGGTTAACCCATTGGACTGTGGGGGCCTATGTGGTCTCATGGATCCTGGAAGGGTGACACTTGAGCTGAGTCTTGGATGGGGGACAGGATTTAGGTCACTGCAGTGAAAAGCACTGCTGACAGACTGGTGGCAGGAAGTGGAGATTATGCTTGATGTGTCTGACAGCTTAGGACTCAGCCAGCCAACTGGAGTCCAGAGAGAAGTTGCTTGAAATGAGATGAGGGATTGGGAAGGAACACAGTTTGCTGTGTTTGGGCCAGGACAGAGCTGGCAGGCTAATTAAAATCTGTGATTTAACTGGTGGTTACTGTAACACTGCACGGAACATACTTGGCACTAAGTGGAGGACATATGGCACTGAGACTGCCACTCCTACAGAAGGCCTTGTGGATGGGGCTTCCCCCTGTCAAGAGCTGGGAAGGGAGGTGTAGGCAGCGGAATTCACAGAGTCTCAGACCCAGAGAGGATCTCAGACACCAACTCTAGACTGATAATTTGATTTTATAAATAGAGAAGCTAAGATCTAGACAGCCTAAAGTTTTTTTTCTTTACATTTTTGGTTTTGTTTCAAAGGTTTTTTTGTTTTGTTTTGTTTTAAAGATTTTTTTTTTGATGACAAGGACTTGACTGGTGTCAGAGATTATTAATTTTTCATTTTACAGCAGAATATTCTTCTGTAATTGTACAAAATCTATTTTGACTTCATAAAATGTTTGAGAGATGCTTTATAAGGATAGATCCTTGATATAAGTTCCTTTAATTTATTGCTCATGAAAACTGAACAATTTAATTGGTTGTTGTTGGTGTCTTTTTAGAATAAATACGACTACACAGCTAATTACATCAAGTCACAGAAGTTTGGGACCCAGAGGGCTGTAGGTCACTGAATCCAGCTCATCTACTACACAGCTAATTACATCAAGTCACAGAAGTTTGGGACCCAGAGGGCTGTAGGTCACTGAATCCAGCTCATCTAATACAAGGATGTACCATGTTAGGGTTTGTATATAGATGGCCCCCCGCCAAGCCTCATGTAGTCACGGAAGTGACTGAATCTAACGTTTGTGATTAACTCATTGTGTAGTGCTGAGATTGGCGGTGTGAGTTCTGCACCCGCCCAGGGGTGGAGCTGACATACAATGCAAGGTTGGAATGGGGGCGTGTTTTCCTCTTTGGTGCGGTTTGCTCTTACCGCTTGCAGCCACCATGAACGGCAGCGCCTCAGCCACGCCACCCTGCCTTGGAGCCAGCTGAGTATGGATTGAAACCCCCAAAACTGTAAGAAATAAACCTCTCCTTCCTTCACTTTGGGCGTCAGGTATTTTGTCCCAGCAACGAGAGAAAAGTAACCAAGACATACCACCAATCCGAGAATACCTGGACATCATTAGTAGGCTTCCTAAATGATGGAATTAGTGAAATCAGGTAGTGCTGTAGTCAGCATAGAAATTAAGGATCCCTGAAAGGGAAACATCTCCAGCTTATCTATTTGCAGATGGCCAGATGAGTCCTGCATCTGTACCCACACTTTGTGGTCATATCTCAGCTCTTTCTCTCCTCCCTCTGCATCATGTCACAGGCCATCCATTAAGGGAAAGTTGGAAGCTGTGCCTGTAGTTACTGGGACTTTATTTCTGAACTCTATCTTTACCTGTATCCTACAGTGAAAACCTAATCATGTCATGCAAATGGTAACATAGTATCCTCACTACTATGCACTTTTTTTTTAATTGCCTTGTATATATAAAACATTCATTGAAAAAGTACTGGAGAAACTGAGAGAATGCACATTAGTTGTCTGAGGCGAGGAGAACCAGATGCCTGAGGAGGAGGGTGGGAGGGAGACTCCTTGGTGTTCCTTCTCTAATTGTTTGAATTTTGGAACATGGATATTTTAAGTCTTTAATAAATAAAAAAGTATGTGTATACATGTATGTGTTTGCAACCCATACTACATTGCCTGTTTTGCTGTGTGCATCTCTTCCTCCCTAGCACTGAGGCTGAGCCCAGGCCCAGAACCCAGACTGCGCGGTTATTTGGTCTTGCTTGGATATCGAATGTACCCCATAGCTCATGTGTCAAAGTCTTGGTGTGTAAAATGGCACTGCTGAGGAACGCTGTTTAACCTTAGGAGGCAGGGCCACTGTCAGACCTCAGCATCCTGCTCATACCTGGTGATGCAAACTCTTCCACACATCCATCTCTGCCACTATGGGTCACCATCTGCCACTCTCACTAGAAGCCAGACCAATGATTCCCACCCCTGTGCATTTGAAAATCCAAATCTATGACTAGTTAAACCTTTTCTGTTTATTAGTGAGCTGTCTTGGGTATTTTGTAGTAGTTATATAAAACCGATTAATAAAGTCTTCAAAGCAGGAAGTGGGTAGAACTTTGCTGTTTAGAGTCAAGGGTTCTTTGTCTTTCTTTTGTTTTCAGTGGTGGCATTTGTCTTTTAATAAACTTACTCTTAAAAATAATAGCCACCTTAAATGTTCCGTGGTCAACACTGCCAAACAACTTAATTTTAAAAATATACAAAATCTATATTGACTCCATAAAATGATGTATGCAGTATGTCCACACAATGGAATATTATTTATTGTAAGCTAGGACAACTGCTATGGAAATCAGTGTGAAGCTCCTGAAAAACTCTAAAAATAGAAATTCCATTTGACTCAGCTAATCCCTTTAAAAATTAATTTTATTGGTATACTTTTGACCTACATAATGACCACATTCATCATAGGGAATTTGTACCTGTATATAATATATCTTACTTCTTTTTTGTTCCTATTCTCCTCCTTTCCATTCAATGGAAAGGGACTTTCAAAAAGCAATTTTATGAGGAAAAATTCACATACCCTAAAATGTACCTATTTAAAGTGTACAATTCAATGATTTTTAGTGCACTCACAGATTGTGCAACTGTCAAAATAATAAGTTTTAGAATATTTTTATCATTCCAGAAAGAAATCTGGTATCAGTTCCTCATTGCTTTTAAGCTCCCTGCTTCCCCAGTTCTCAGTTGGCTTTTTGTCTCTAGTTTGTCTCTTTTTGAAGTTTATATGAATGAGGCCATACAGTCCTTCATGACCGTCCTTTTTCACCTAGTGTTTCATTGTCACAGGTCATCTATGTTGTACATTTCAACCCTTATAAAAACCTTTTTTATTTTTAATGTAATACATGTAGATATTAATGAAGAAAATATGAAAAGCTGTCTTCTTACTCCTATGAAAAAGTAAAGCAAAATAATTAGAGAATAGCACTAGTTAATATACTGGGTATAATGATCTTGAAAGAATGGTCAACAGTTTACTCAGAAGATAAGTCAGACAAAAAGATTCTCTCCTACAAAGAAGAAACAAAAAAATAAAAGGTCAAAACTTCTTTTCAATGGACAAAGAGAAACTGGGAGTATAAATGAAATTAGCATATATCTTTTCTTAAATTTTAAAATGACCAAAGAACAAAAATGATGATTCAGAATTTCAAAACAGAGTAACAGGAGATTAACAATGCTTAATATATTGCATATTGTTATCTTCAAAGTAGTTGCTCAGATTACGATATAGGTGTGAAAAATGTGCTTTCAAACAATGAAAGCACACACTGTTCTTTTTGATGAACTCACAGAGATTAGTAGTATAGTTATCTATCTTGTATGTATCTATCTATATCTGTATCTATATCTAATCTTCCATTGCCCTACCAGGGCCTCAAGTTTACCTTTCTTTGTGGCAGAGTAGAACTCTGCTGTGTATAAATACCACATTTTCATTGTTCATCCATCTGTTGATGGACATGTGTTCTGTCTCCAAGGTCTAGCTCTTATAAATTGTGCTGCTTTAGACATAAAGTTGCATGTGTCCCTGTAATGTGATGACTTTATTTTTGGATGATACCTAGAAAGGGGTTAGTGGAGTCAAATGTAATTTCTAATTTTTAGGGTTTTGAGGGATCTCCACACTGATTTCCATAGTGGTTGTCCTAGCTTACAGCAATATTCCATTGTATGGACATACTGCATTTTACTAACCTATTCATCAATTGAGGGACACTTGTGTTGTTTCTACTTACCCGCTGTTTTGAATCACGGCGCTGTAAACACTTGTGTTAAGTTTGTTTTTTTTTTGCGGCACCGGGGATTGAACTCATGACCTTGCGCTTGCCGGGCAGGCGCTTAGACCGCTGAGCTAGATCCCCAGCCCTGTTTTGAGATAGGGTTTCACTATGCCGTTCAGGCTGGCCTTGAGCTTACTTTGTAGCCCAGGCTGGTCTCGAACTCACAATGATCTACCTATCTCAGCCTCCCGAGTGCTGGGATTACAGGCGTGAGCCACCATGCCCGGCTTTTGTGTTAAGTTTTTGCATGTGCATGTGTTTTTCTTTCTTTTAGGTATTTATCTAGGAGCACGGTTGCTATGGTATGAGGCAATTCTCTGTTTAATCATTCAGGAGCCTTCAAATTGTTTTCCAAAGTGTCTGTACCATTTTAAATGATCACCAGTAGTGTATGAAGATTTCTGTTCCTCCCTGTCCTTGTCAACATTTCTTATTACTTGTCTTTTTTATGATAGCCATGCTAGGGGTGTGATGTGGTATCCCATGTGGCTTTGATTTGTGTTTTCAGGATGGCTAATCCTGTTAAGCATCTTTTAGTGTTCTAACTGGAAATTTGTGTATCTCCTCTGGAGAAACACCTATTCAAATACTTCGGGTTCTGAATTTTTTAATTAGGCTGTTTGGGCTTTTAATTATTAAGTTGTAAGAGTTCTTTATCTATTTTGTATGTAGGTTCCTTATCAGATATAAGGTTTACAGGTATTTTGTCTCATTCTATGAGCTGTCTTTTTGTTTTCCTTGGATGTAAACCAGTCTTAAATTTTGATAATATGCTTTCTTCGGTTGCTTGTCCAGGTGGTAACATATCTATGAAACCATCGCCTACATCAAGGTTAGGGAAACTTGTTCTTATGTTTTCTTCTAGAAGGTGTATAGCATTTGACCTTACATGTCACCCTGCAATCCGCTTTGAGTTAGGTTTTGTGTTTAGAGGCTCCATTCTGAGCCTTACCTTTAGAAGATTTGAGGTTCAGTGAACCTGCAAGAAGCCTTACCTCTTCTGCCTTCTTACTCAGGGGCATGACCTGTGTCCTGAGATGGTGACATCAGTTTTATTGCTTAATGAGCAGATCAGTTCTTACCAACGTGCACTTCTCCCTGGTGCTTTCCAAAGCATTGGCCAATCAGCTGGGACTGACAGCCACAGTCCCTGAGTGGAAGGGCTCTGAACACTTTTCAGGAGGGAAAAAGATTTTCCTAGTTCCTGAGCCTGATCTCTAACTCTTCTTGGAGCCCACAATGCCCTGGGAAACATTCTTTCCTTTTCCCTTGGAGGGTGTGTGTGGTGAGAGAAATAAAGCACTGGAAACAGCCCATTATGTTTCATAGGAAACACACAAAATTAATAACAACAACAAAAAGTAAATAAATTGACATCAGACAACTTAGAATGGTTGCTTTTGGTGTGAGGGAGGAGATTAAGAGTTAGGAATGGTGCCAGGGAGAAAAGAAACAAAGTAACTAAGAGTACAAGGTAGGGCTCCAAGGGAGGGATGGCAGTCAGAAGTAGATCATTTCTGCTCTTTAGCAGCACCCGAGAGCTAGCTATCACATCACGTTATGTACTTAAAAACCCTAATATTTATTAAGCACCAGTACTGGGTCCATCACTGTGATAACTTCCACAAATGGTCTTTATTTAATACTTGAAAGAAAGAAACTCGCAACATGGATATTTTAACAACCATTCCTACAAACAGGAACCCAAGAGTAACCTCTCTAAAAGACAACAAATTTTATTGTCCTCCTTATACCAGGACAGGTACCTAGATGGGACAATTCTAAATATGTATGGAGATTAACTAAGCAACACTGAAATGGTGCCTCAGGACTGGTGGCACGCGCACACACACACACACATTGCCCTCTCTCTGCGGAAATAAGCAAGCATCTTATTAGTGAGAGATGAAATTGCACAGTTCTTTATGACTTGTAAAGGACTTTGATCTCTGTTATTTCTTCCAACCCTAATAACTCTTGAGTTTTATGCTACATATTGGCAAAACACCTCGAACTCCCTGGAGCTAAATGACATTTCAGAATCATCTAACATACAAATAGATGAGCTAGAATTTAAACCCAGGAGTTCTGACTTTCTATCTCTGAAATTCACACTCCACCATCCTGAATCTCAATGAGAGGATTAGGAAACCCAAGGTTCTTAAGGGCATTTGTTAGAGAAATAAAACAGAAGGTTCTGGGCCATAACTGGCTCCCACAAAGGACACTTTGGAGAAGCAACGTGACAATGCCGTGGAGAGCGGTGACAGGCAAAGGAGATGGGATTGAGGGGAATTTTCTTTTGTGTAACTTTGACAGTGTCCAGACTTCTGATGAAATGTGCTCCGGGGAGAAGCAGAAACAGTTGGAAACCCCTGTGGTCACTCTCTTTGGCTATGTTCTTAATGTTAATGCTGTTTATTTCCATATTCCCTTCCAAATATGCCTCATGGATTTCCTCCGAGTAGGCAAGTGAGAAGCCAGCCAGGACATCTCAGCTCTTTTCCCAAGGTTATCCTGTACTTGTCTGACGTTGCTTAACTACCATAGGTAGTTACTGTCTGATCAATAGTAATCTGAAGCATGAGACATGCATCACACCCAGAATACACCAGAGAATGAGTCAGAATGAGCAGACAGGCTCATTCTGAACCAGGTCTAGCTTCTCCATTGAGCTCCTTGGGGAAACCCAGGCTCCCAGTGTTCTGTGTCCCCAGATGGCCCTTAGGCAAAGATGGAGGCCACGCATGGCATTTACTGTCAAAAAGTCCTCTATAAAATGGTAAACTGAACCAATGAATTTAGATCCACCTATGTCTCTTGATTCCTATGTGTCTTCCGCCTGGGTATTTTAGTTGGAAGTAGTGATGGATGCTTGGATTATCCAGATAATTAATTACTTCTTTTTTCCCTCTTAAGTAATACAGCTGTGTCTCATTGTGAAAAGGGAAGTGAGTTATTTGCTTCCTCACTGGACAGAGAAGCTAGAAGACAGACAAAAGAATAAACCCTGGCAGTTTCCTAGCCCTGTCCTGCTGATGACCTGACTCCTGCCCTTAGGTCAGCCCAGCAGCTGCTCCTCTCTTAGCCCTGATGTCCCCTTCTAACCTGTGTGGGGAGAGAGAGCTCCTGGGAGCCAGCTATGCGTTCCC
>RJWT010056840.1:0-10000 GCA_004365215.1 Cuniculus paca
GTTGTGAAATACACAAATGATGAAATACAAGTAAATTGTTCTGTATGCACCAATAGCCATACTCAAAAACTTATTTATTATGACACCTCACTAGCTGAACTGAAAGCATTCATAGGTCTGCTGTACTTTGCAGGGATTTCTCATGGGCATCACAGGAATGTAAAAAACTTATGGAAAAGCGATGGGTGTGAGCTTGAGGTTTGTAAAATAATGACACTGAGATCTGGTTCCCTTCAAAATTGCCTGACATTTGATGACAAAAACACCCATCAAGAAAAAAAAAAAAGAGCTGCTAATCTGGCTGCTATCCATTCACTGTTTGAGAGATTTATTTAACACACCATCCGAATACATGACTACTGATAAACACTTTGCAGCATTTCATGGTCGCTAGAGCTTCAGGCAGCATATGCCAAAAAGCCCTTCAAAATAGGGCATAAAAATGTATGCCCTTGTAGATGTAAAGACTTATGCTTTAAAAATTTATCCTGAAACTCAGTCACCAGGTCCCTATTCACATAGTAATAAATCAAATGATGCCGTGAATAGACTTGTTGCTTCCACCTCCAGACTAAATGGGATGGTGACATTCGACAATTTATTTACCAGTTTCCAACTGATGTTACATTTGCTAAAAGAGCACAAGCTGACCAGTGTAGGAACTATACACAGAACAAAGCAGAAATTCCAAATGAAATGCCGCAATTTCAGAACAGGAAATTGTATAGTACAATCTTTGGATTTCAGAAAGATTTACACTGGCCTCATCTATGCCCTGCCCCCCCAAAAAACTGGTACTGCTGACGTGAACATTGAACCACGATGGAAACACTGATAGGGAAACTTCCACAAAATGGAAGAATGAGATGCTAACTTTTTTTTTTTTTTTTTTTGGCAGCACCAGGGATTGAACTCATGACCTTGCGCTTGCCGGGCAAGCGCTTAGACTGCTGAGCTAGATCCCCAGCCCTGTTTTTGAGACAGGGCCTCACTATGCCGTTCAGGCTGGCCTTGAGCTCGCTTTGTAGCCCAGGCTGGTCTCGAACTCACAACGATCCGCCTGTCTCAGCCTCCTGAGTGCTGGGATTACAGGCATGAGCCACCACGCCCGGCTGAGATGCTAACTTTCTACAACAAAAGTAGACTTTGTTGAAGAATTATCCAGCAACTATGATGTCACTCAAAACACAAAGCACTGGCCAATGGTTGTATTTTACTTAATTCTAATATGTATGACATAAATACTATGAGAGTTTACCACAGAGAAATTTTCTTAAGAGGACTGGGAATGGACCTCATAGATTATTTACAGCAGAGGAAAAATGAAATGTTTCTGCCCAGGGGAAAAAAATTGTGGAGCACATTGGTGAGTTGATAGGTGAACAGGCAGGCGCAAAGGACCTACTACGACAACAAAACAAAGATGTCGATTGTGCCATACAAAACAGGATAGGAAAACGAGTGGCAATGCATGTGCATGAAACACGTAGTTTTCAAGGGTGAAGACAGTCTAGGGTGTGTCCGTTGAAGCAAAGATTATTTCTGTTTATACAGTTCTACTGGTACTTTCATTGTATTTCATATAGAAATTTATTTCTGAGGTTATCTTTTAGGTTTTGCAAGCAAATATAGTTGATGTGAAAATGTTGATGTTTATTCTAATCATGCAATACATGTTAAGAATTTAATGCTTTATTGATATTTTACATTCATGTTAACTACACATTATATTATAAGAACCCTCTGATAAAACAGCAAGACCAGCAAGATGTCAAGTAAGTCCTACAAAAAGGCCAGGAAAGCAAAACACATGTGCTGGCAGGGTAAGCAATATGTGTGTATAGAACATGCTTTTCTCATGTGTGAAAGACTGCCTTAGGTATAATAACTGAAGTTTTTTTTGTTTTTGTTTTTTGTTTTTTTTTTTTTTTGTAGACTTATCTTGGTATTTCCATTGTAATTCATATAGGAATTTATTTTTATTAGTTTTTTAGACTTTATACACCAAAAAGAGTCAAGGGTTGAAAATTGATGCTTTATAAAAAAATAAACATTAAAAATACAACTTTTTAAAATATTTTTCCTGTTACATACTTCTTGCTTAATATAATAAAGCTCATAAAATTAAATTGGTAATTCACCAATAGAAATATTCTAAAGAATAAATGTGGGTATTATATACCACAATGCCCCTTTATGACAAAGTCTGTGACATGCCTCACTTAATACAGGATCTAAGCTGTCCAGGCTGGTCTCAAACTTGGGATCCTCCTGCCACAACCTCGTGAAGTGCTGGGATGAAAGGCAAACGCCACCATGCACAACTAAAACTCAGTATTTTTTTAAACTGCTATCTTTTGGTATTTGTTAGTTTTAGAAGCCCTAAGAGCATGGAATTGTGTACCTCCCCCACTGCCCTACCAAGGTTATTAGCATAACTCAAAATGACCAGCTGGCTCTGCAAAGAACAGATTAGGATGAATGAAGATTGCCTGATAAAAGGTTAAAAGTCACACATGAATTACTGTACAGCGTATCAAACAGTTGACACCAGAATACAAGAGGAAAAGGAGAAATGACTGCTTCTTCAAATACAAAACAGAAGGAAATGACAAACCCCCAAAATGCAGTCATGTATTGCCCTGGTTTATAATCACTATTAGTTATTTCCTCTGTTAACATTCCATTAGAGAAACCTATTGTCCATGGTGCAATAATTACTTTTATCTTTATTTGAAGTAGTATATGCACTCATCAAAGGAGACTAGATTGTCAAGTGGATCCCCAAAACATTTTTCTCCAATGTTTACATATCAAAACTACCTTTCTAACATACGATGCAGCATCTTCCTCTGTGTAGACTTCTGCACTGATAGCACCACGTCGCCGGCGACCTTTCACTACTGGGTTGGGAGGGGGAGGAGAAATTTCATCCTCTCTTGAGTCTGTACGGGTGCCTGCTTTCTGCAGATTCTGAATCTGCTTTGCCTCCTCCTGAAAGAAATTACAGGTATATAAGATAAGACACCTTGGCATCAATGTGTGAAGCTGGTATTCTTGTATTCTAATGACAGTCCATTGCAAAGCACTTCAAATCTCTTCATCTAATACCAATATAAGGAGAAAATGCCAATTCCAAATAGGAACAAAACAGAGATATAAGTCTGAAAAGAGAGTCTTGCATTGGACTATTTCTTAGATGATAACAATTTAGGTATACTTTAATAATCAACATAAGTCATTAGCATAAGAACAGAACGTAAATAAAAAATTAAGATGTTCATTTTAATAAGGCATTGAAAGCAATGATTTATGATGCAAACAGCAATATAACAAAATCCTGGGAATTAGGGTTTTTTTTTTTAGTAAAAGATAAACCCACCCACCCCTCCAGAAAAGCACATAATCTAAGATAACTCAAGCAAAATAAAGTAATCGAGAAGGTCTAGATTACTGAGTTATTTCATTAATTCAATGAGCATTTTCCAGATTAGCTATGTCGCAACCTACGCTAGGCAATGGGAATATAAACACAAATAGGAGAAGGTCCAGAGCCTACAGAATTCACATTCTAGCCTGGGCCACAGATATACACAAATACTAAAGTAAAGACAACCAAGAATAAGAACAGGTTTAGCAACGTTCTTCCAGCAAAGCTGGATGCATTCTTTATTAGGGTTCACATCTGAAGTTAAAGAGTAACCTGCTTTTAAAAACTGTTTCTTATTGAACCAATTCATATAAAAACTGAGATCAACTATTAAACATTCTTTTTTCAAATCTAAAGCTTTAAAAAGAAATTCCTCTCAATATAAGAATAAGTTAAGTCTGAATCAAAAAGGAAAAAATAAGAACACATATGTCCTACTTTTTCACTCACTTGCCCCTTATCCATTATTTTTCTAAACCATCTTCTAAATGAACTCAGCATTTAAAATAAGTAGAAAAAAATACAAGAATTTCAGATGCCAGCTTTTTTTTGGGGGGGTGCTTTTTTTGTGGTACTGGGGTTTGAACTTAGGGCCTTCATACTGACCTATACCCCCCACCCTTCCTTAAATAATTTATTGATTTCAAGACAGGGCCCCTAAGTTGCCCAGACTGGGCTGGAACTTGCTATCCTTCTGCTTCAGCCTCCCATGTGCATCACCACATCCAGCCCTCGGCCCTGCTTTGGGCATCAAGATAAACATAAAACTTCTACTGCACATATTTGGCAGCCTACAAACGATAACCAGTGGGGTTAGCAGTGTTCATTGCTATTAGTGGAATCATGCCTGCTTTTCCCTTTGTTCAGAGAAAGTGGCACTTACCTCTTTTTCTGTCTCTCTGTATCTCTGCCACAATAGAGTTAAATCCAGAGTCTTTGTACTGAGTTACAACCCCAGTACCTTTTCTTTTTTTTTAAATTTTGTTAAATGCCCAGGCTGCACTCAGAACTTGCAATCCTCCACCCTTAGCCTCCTAGAGTACTGGGATTACAGGTGTGCACCACCACAACCAGCTCAATTAAGAAAAAACACAATGAAAAAATAAATAACGTTAATGAATTTGTATATATCTCATTGCAACTGTATTTATTACTTTCGCCTTGTCTTTTGTGGTACTGGGGACTGGACACAGGGTCTTTGCATTGAAGTATATCCCCAAAACCTTTTTATTTTCTATTTTGAAATAGGATCTGCTGGGCGTGGTGGCTCGAGCCTTTAATCCCAGGACTCGAGAGGCTGAGACAGGCGGATCGTTGTGAGTTCGAGACCAGCCTGGGCTACAAAGTGAGCTCAAGGCCAGCCTGAAAGGCATAGTGAGACCCTGTCTCAAAAACAGGGCTGGGGATCTAGCTCAGCGGTCTAAGCGCCTGCCCGGCAAGTGCAAGGTCGTGAGTTCAATCCCCAGCTCCACAAAAAAAAAAAAAAAAAAAAAAAAAAGAAATAGGATCTGACTAAGTTAATAAATTATCCAGTCTGGGCTCGAATTTGCAATCCTCTTGCCTCAGCCTCCCAGGGATTATGGGAATGTACTATGCCAAGTTTGTATCTACTTTTGACTCAACAGTAATTCTGCTTTCAGAAATTTATTCTAAGATATGCATAAACATAAAATATACACACAAAAATATTTGTTCTTATGAAACATTAGAAGCAACCAAACTGCGATGAGAAGAAATGATTAAATGTAGTATAGCCATATAGTGGAATGTCCTGCATGTTTTAGAAAGAATTAGAAGCTTTTTTTTGTATCAATTTATCTGTAAATGCCCACATAATATCCACCAAACATGGTTTCTTCCAACAAAAGCAACTGGGTAGAAGGAAATCTTTTATGGTTACACCTTTTTGTACCTGTAGCATTTCTGAACCATGTATGAATGTGTAAAAACATTTTTAAAAAAAAAACCATTTCATTTTCATCCTAGTAGCTCCAATAACTAGTAACATTTTTCTATTCCCTATTAAAACAGAATTATAAAACTCGAGTGTCCTTCAAGTTTCAAGAGTACAAAAAACATACAAATTCTACCTTTCAAGTCTGTCATTGGCATTTCACAAAAATTTCATGAAAAAATTCATAAATCTCATTTGGAGCTATATTTTACTTAACTGACTTTTTGGTAATTTTGAAATAACAGAAGCTTTTCTAACATTGTTTCCTAAATTATGAGTCAATCTGAATATAACCTAATCTTGATGACACAGCCATCACTGAGATGGATCATCAACTTCTAGTACCTTTTCTCATAATCATACTCTTGCTGCTATTATTCAGCTGTCAGTCTCCGTCTTCAGTTCACTTACTAAAACAAAACCTTGCAATCTACTCACTGGTTACTTATGTTTGTGACTCTTCTGCATTATGCTCTGCATTATACTGTCAACTCAGATTCAAATTCTGTCCCTACCACTTACATATGTTCACACAAATTTTTTTTTCTCCTTGCCCTTGCCATTTTTCTTGTAGGTGAGGTAAACTTCCTACTTCACTGACTTGAGGCTAGGCCATATGACCAGCTTTGGCCACAGAATCTAAGTGGACCTGCCACAGCATTAACACTAGTGTTCTGGCCCTTCCCTCCCTACCCCACTTGAGCTTCTGTCCTTTTTCTGCCTTGAGAACAGCATGCCCTATATAGTGGCTGTTTCTTCCACTTAACTCCAGAACACGACACGTGGAATGAAGACAACAAAATGGCCTGAGCCCAGAAGAGCTGCATATGACCAAGAAATATAGTCTGGTGACCAAGAAATAAGCCACTGAAATTTGGAGGTTATATGATACTCCTGCAATAGCTGACTTACTACACTGTATAACCACAGCCAAGTTACTTCATTTCTTTTGGCTCTATTTACTGCCTCTGTACAATGGTGATAATCACCTACCTCACACATTCGAAATAAGTGTGCATGCATGTCAAGAGCTTCACACCGTAACCGACACATAGGAGACACTCAAAGGTGGCAGTTATTAATGATCCTCAGACATGCAAGGTTCTAATAAATACATGCATAAATGAGCACTGAAACTCCAGACAACGGCCTGAATTAAAATGCAGCAGCTTTCAACAGACAAAATGGGAGCTTTGTGCGCATATCTCATGGAGCAAAGGATCCAGCAAGGTAATACCTGACTAATGAGACAATATTCAGATATACATAATATATTAAACAACGCCCTGTTAAAAAACTAAAAATCTAGTTATATGAAAGTCCCAACCTTAGCTAATGGAGTACATACAAAAGCATATTAAGCTGTAACTTTTTAAAAGATTTTTTTAAAAGGCCAATACACATTAAATCTAAAAATCTCATCTGCAAAGAAACTACCCATTTTAATAATCATTTCTTGCTTTCTACCTTGGTTAATCCTTAAAACAGTCCTGTGGTAAATACAGGCTTTGAAACTAGCACCACACAGTCAACACTCCCTATAAAAAGATACACACTTAATGTCTCACCAACTTAATCCCCTCATTTGATGATTTCTATTGATGTCCAAAGAAGAAGGATCACCTTACAGTGACCTATTTCAGAACCAGATCTCCAGGAACGCACTTCATTTCAAAACAGGGAACACTTGTGGCCTGGTGCTATAGTACTTCCACTATTTGGAAACTGCTTAAATAAAAGAAAGCCAAAATTTCTACTACAGTTCCAATACACAGAGTAGATATTCACAGGGATTGGTTAGTTTTTTATTTTTTGTCATTTTTCAATTACTCTTGTCATGGTATTAAATAGCAATTTAAACAGTTTTTCAGGAAAAGCGAAAATACCTGCTCACTAATCAAGTGTCTTTTAAATCTTAGTGTACAGATTCAATTACTAATAAATTAGCTGGTAAGAAATTGCTCGAACGCCTATTTCTATTATACAACTAGATAATTAATGATCACATATCAAAGAAGTATCTCTCAACTAATTCATGGTTATTATATATTTATTGTACTGATTTACAAAAACAAATACTCAAAATATTTCATGATCCAGACACTGTAATTCATCATTTCTGTGATAAGCAAAATCAATCATTGTTCCTGATGCAAAATTTTCATTTTCCTTAGAAATGCAAATCATGCTGACACACATACAATAACGATTAAACTTACAGGGTAAAATTTTGACAACCATCAATCTTGTATCCTCAGAGTGAATTCACCTAGATATACTCTACAATCTATAGTAAAGCAAGACTTCACTAATTGAGAATTTCTGGCAGATCAGTTACAAGCTAGAATCAACTATTAATGACACTAGTTTTAAAAGGTACTATAAGGTTTAAGTTTGCTTGCTTTGTTGAAGATAAGCAATAACTATTATTTCTGCACTATTTCTGATCAGTTTTACCTGTTAAATTAGTTTTATGTACTAATTAAAACAGTTACAAAGAACATACCTGGAAACCCTTTGCCAACCAAAATAAACTCAGCATACAGATACACTTTCTGATAAATTCTACTGGTTCAGAATTTAAAAGCACTACAAATACCTTAACTGTATTTTTTTGGTGAGGGCAGTCGGGAGACAGGGTCTAGCTATGTGGTCCAGGTTGGCCTCGAACTCACAGCAATCCTCCTACCTCAGCCTCCTGTAATTATTACAGGCATGAGCCACCACACCTGGCTTAACTGTATTTCTTGAATTTTTTCCCAACTTCTTTGGTCAGAAATCTTCTCCTTCCAAAAGGTACAAATTAGCAACATTCCAAAGTATTAATTTTAACAGTTGTCAGAGTCATCACATCATCTCCCCACATTTATTTTTACCTTCTCCAACCTCTCGAAGTATTCCCTAAGGAATGCCATGGGTCTCTCAGGTCGGGCTGTGCACAACTGCACAATAGAATCCTTGAGGAGCGCCTGAATGTTGTGCTTCTGGACATAGAGTTCACATTCCCGGAGACTGCGCTCCTCCTCACTGGCGGGAGAACTGCCAGACGCCATGGTTCTCTGCAGGAAAAGCACACATATGCATGTGTAAACTATCTGTAAAGTACAAACACTAATTTGGCCTTTTGACTTATTAAATTTATTAGGTAACTGACTCATAGAATTTTTTCCTCACTAAATAGGATAGGCACTGTGGTAAACCAAGTGTTTCATTTAGTTCCTGTGTAGGATATCTGGGCTCTGTAGGCAACTGAGAGGCAGGCCCGTACCTTCAGTATGAGCCACCAATCAGAAGCAGACTGCTGAGGAGTCAGGCCCTTAAGGGAATTTCATTCAGTTCTCTCTTGCAAAAGAAATCATGATGACGTGGGAAATGTGTAAATGGTAAACAGGACACAGAATTAAAAAGGCACACAAGTCAGCTCTAAGTGAAAGCAAGGGAGCACAATGAAAAACATCTGACGTCTCCCTTAGAAGCTCCTATCCCACGGGCATGTCCTAACGTCACATCACAAATCACCAGCAAACAAAATGGCCAACTATTGGTATAAGTAAGTATTTTTTAAACTCAAAACTTCAGATGAGTTTTTAAAGCCAACTTTTATTCTGAAATCTTTTACGAGATTCCAGCCCTAAGTGATACTACATTTACCAGTGATAGGGAAGAAAAATCCTATGGGGTGGGAGCATCCTTACCAAGTAAATTTTTAAAAAAATCTTTACCAAGACAATTGTCAAAACTTCATCTAGGCGGGAAAATATTAAAACATTCGTTTCAAGTCTACATAATGAATCAACAAACTACATTTAATAGAATATAAAACTAGCTTGAAATGAGGTAAATAAAAATATAATAATGAGCAGCTAACCTTACCCCAGAACTAAAAACTTAGTAATTTAACTGGCCACTCATACACTATTTCCCTTCCTACTCCTAATTACCAAGTAATTAAGATTAGGATTAGGGGAGTGTGTTCCTTTCCACTCTGCAACTAAACACAGTATGTATCAGATTTTTTATATTAAAGTGCACACAAAACAAGTGAAATAAAACATTTAAGAAATAAATACCAGAATAAAGAGTTTTTCTAAACGCTACACTATTACTTTGTTTTGACAACTTTCATGATAAAGGTCAATAACAAGCAGACTAGTTAACAGACTATGAGAAAGTGTGTGGCTTCATGGCAAGCACATAATTTAGAAGCCACGGAAAAGGAATCATGTTGCTACGTCAGAAATAAACATTTAAAAAGTTGATATAACCCAGATTTGCACTAGTCACTTTCCCAGGACAGGTAATCAGGACACGAAAAACTACTTCAGTAGAATTTTCTGCATTTCAAATAATTCTGAAAGCCACCAACAAAACGATAAACTAGATTTTTTATATTTTTATATTTCAGGAACATCAATACATGCATTCAACTGACATGCTAAGATCAGATCTTTGGCAATGTAGTGTGTCTAAGAGATGAAAATGTTTTTTGTTTCAAACAAATTACTGTATTACAAAAACCAAAACTAGGACACTGACAAAGACAGTACATGAACAAAATATGCTCCAAGACCAATGCAATCAGCATGTGAACCCCTGAATGACCAAATTTCAAGGCC
>RJWT010057056.1:0-11628 GCA_004365215.1 Cuniculus paca
CCCATATGGATGCTTCTTAATGAGTACTTTGTTTGCTAAGCTCTACCCTGAGTGTCCTCCTGGGGACCATAACGTAAGGAAGAACATGTGTTAGGGCCAAGAAGATGGCATAATATATTTCTATACACAATACTAACATTTTGTCTGTTTGGTGGCTTTAGGAAAACTCAATAGTAGATATGTGCAAGATGATTGGAGTAAGCAGGACATGGCTTTATGAATAACAGATGGCAGACAACGCGAATGGTAGAGACAAGAGATAGCGACAGCTGTATGTGTTATGGTGTTATGGCAAAAGTAATTGATAAGAAAGACCGTGGAAAGAAAACAAGACTGGACTATGTTTTAAACAAAGGAAGATTTTTTTTTAAACTGTCCTAAGGCATTATGCTGAGAAAAAAATGTTCCTTCTCTTGACAGAAAAATAGAAAGTAAGCCAAAAATTTGTGACTAATATAACAATCTAAATAAATATACTCAGGAGAGAGAGCACCTATCCTTAAAAACATTCAATTTTCAGTTAGTACCATTAGAAACAAACGAGTCAAGCCACTTCCTTCCCTTCATTCACCTGTAAATTGCACACCATCATGATGATCCATACTTCCATAATACTAAAACTGGGAAGTTGTGTGAGCCACTTTCCTTCTCTCCATTCAATCATAAACACAACATTACCCTAATGATTATTTAGGCTTAAATTTAGGAGGTTGGGCAGATTGTTGACATCAGTAAAGAGGGACAGTGGAAGACACCTAGGGCCAGGGTGACTATTTCAGCATATATATACTGGAAGTCTCAGTTACGAAGGGCCTTTTTCCCTGCTATGCCCTCCTGGCTATTTGTGCTACTGACTTGTAATCTTCAAAAAACTTACTACATAATACAAGATATATTCTGGGAAATTCTTTCCTTCCCATACACAAGAACCTAGACTATTTTGGGGCAGTTCACTTTTAGTACAAATGTGTGAATATATACATATAATAGGTATATACATATATTTTTCATAAAATATACATGTATATTTTTATTAAAATATATTTGCATATAAAATAAGTGTTTGGAGACTGTTTATAGTAGTTTAAACAGTTTAAGTATTATGTGAATTATTGTATCTTAATTGTATTGAAATCCCCTAAGTTGTTTGAAGAATAAATGATGTAGACTTTTGGATCCTACGTTGAATCTGCTTTTTTTTCTTTTTCTTTTTCTTTTTTTTAATTTTAACAAGCTACCTAGGATCCTTATGTAAAGCAAAGTTTGAAAATTATTGTAGAAAATAATGAAGAAAATGATAAAGCCTAGACAGGGACACCAACAGTTCAAATGAGCCCACTCACCATCTTAGAGAAATGTAGACTTTATTTCACTCAAATCACAGAGGACATGTCGGCAGATCACAGAAGACACAACCTGCCATTTTTCTGACCCTCTCCCTCAAAAACCCACCAAAAAAACAACATAAAAAAGACTCAGTCTGCAAGAGACACCTCTGTTCTGCTTGCAGAGAGGTTCCTCAGGTTTAGCAATAAACCTTGTACTGTTGAGTTCATATTTTCTCTTTCCTCTCAGAAACGCATGTTGTACCTGTCCTTGAACCTGTCTAGTATTTATGTGGTAAAGCATAAGAATTAAATTTGCAGAAAGACTTACTATGTTTAAATCAGTTATTTATAAAACCATTTATTGAAGCAACAAGAATGACTTGAAAGTCAGTAACGAGACAATTAGAATCAATTGGCCAACTAGTTGGGGAGTGAATAGGCCATTAACTTAGGAAATACAGAAAAATCAAGAAAGGAGAAGCATCATTTTAACTTAAGAAATCAGTTATTAAGGAAATCTCTTCAAGTCTAGAATGATGAACCTGGGTGATTAGTCTGTTAAAGGAAACATGCATTCTTAATTGAGAAAGATTATTTCCTTCACTTTTTTTCAAGAGTCTTATATGAAAATAGTTTCATATGTGTAAATTATAGAAAATTCCGTACTATTATGTTGTTTTTAAAAACAAGCATAAAATAGAAATTAAGGTTATTAGAATTATGTAAAGCAAACGTAGATGAGAAACTGAAGTCACTTAGCAGACGATTTTAGAATGATGCTTTCCCAAAATATCTCGAAAGTAAATTTCAGAAAGACAAACCTGGAATCCACACAGCTATACCTTGTGGCACTTCAAAAAGGGAACAGCCAAACCTGGGGCCTCCCTTAGGATTTTATACAATGATTCAAGGCAGACTTTCAGTGGAGGGGTATGGGCAAGAATGATGGAGCCAGCACAGTGAACACTTGATGAATTCTATAAGAAGTTCTTAAATTGCAAAGTTTACTTTCCCATTGAAGTACTTCGCAGAATAGTAAAGTTATACTGGTAAAGATGATGGAATATTAAAATCACATTAATCCAGAGAGAAGCTGGAACCCAGAACAGGATACTCAAAAATGTGGCATTTTGGGAAGCTGGAACTTTAAAACAAAGGAGATTAGAAGCCCTTAGAGAAAGGTCACCTTATCTTTATGTGTGTGCTTGTCTCCTACCCTTCTCCCTTCCCTAAACAAGCAAAGAAACCAGAGTCCCAAATCTAGAACACCTTTTTCTAAAGTCTTAAAACAGAAAGATCACCCTCTCGCTTTCAATTCTTCTTTGAGGACTCTTACTGCAGAGGGTCCTACCCTACACTCAGGAGGAAGAAATGCTGCACAACGGGGCTGAAAAGAATTTGCACACACCTTCCTGAATGTTCCCTCAGTTGATAACATTAGATTAAATCCTTGGTCCAATTGAGGCAAGAGCAAACACGACTTTAAAGTAAGTTAAATCACTTGAAACCCAAACAGCAAACAAGCTGCATAGATGAATTTAAACCAAGATAGTCTGTCTACCCCAGTCTCCAGGTATGTAACTGAGGCCAGAAGTCAAAGACTTTGATATAATCACCTGATTGAAAACAAGCAGGCAATTATACCTTGTGGTGATAAAGTAGTTGGGGAAAGCAAATGGTCAATCAGAGGAGCAATCATTCACTCTCTAAGATAAGGAAGTAGGATGTGCAGGGATGGGGAGAGTCAATAAATATGAGTTGTGCTCTGGAAGACAACTATATAAAATGACAACCTTTGGTATCTTCCCATCACCTAGCGTAGAAAGCCTATATTGTTATTGTTTTAGGCTCTTTATTACTGTTATCTGTCTTTATTGTTTTTTGTTTTTCTTGTGCTTTGTTCTGCTGTTGCCTCTAGCACAGAAAGGATAGATGTACAAGTACACGCTTATACATGCTTAGAACCACTCCTAAAGAGTTTACAAGAGCAGATTTTATTAAATATCAAAATATGAACAGCTACATTGGAGAAAATGAGACATTATGGTAGCCATAGCTGATTTCATATCTTCAGGTTCTGAAGTCCAAAAATGCTTTTATTCTTTGATTTGATTGGTTTAAGTCTGTTTTCTACAACTTGATTGCAATATGTGAGAAGATATGAACAGCGTTTTTGAAGAAAACAAAGGACATTACGGTAGCCATTGTTGATTTCTTATTGTCTGATTTGAAGGCCTGTAATGCTTTCACTTTTTCATTTTAGCTGGTTTTATATTATTTTGTTTTGCTTGAGTTTATTGTGTGTGAATGTATGAACAATTATTTCAAAGAAAACAAAAGACACTAGGGTAGCCATTGTTAATTTCCTGTCATTATGTTTTGAAGACCTGTATTGCTTGCATTTTTCTGTTCTGATCTGCTTTGTTGTGTTTTACTGTTTTGTTTTGTTTTGTTTTCATTCTCTTTAAAATAAAAAAATAAATAAATATGAGTTGTGGTTTTTTTCCAGTGCAACTGTCTGCAGGGCACTTAGATGCTGTGTTTGTGGGGCAGCTATCTCTGCTGTGTCTGTGTCTTTTCCATAAGAAGTTTTTATTTTAGCACTAAAATCTGCCCAAGTATGATTTCCATCTACATGTAAGAAAAGAACACTATCTGGCAACATAATCATATTTCTATGTGGCTGTCTAGGTTTTATCAAATCTATGCATAAAAATAGCTTTCCCTGTGTCTCTGGGTCATAATTTCTAGAATCTCTTATGTCATGTAAAACTTTGATTGATTAAACTTGTCATTTTTTTTTGTCAATCTGTGTTTTATTGTAGGACTGTCAGCTGTGACACTTATGGGCTATTTATTCATCACACCTTTCTGCCCCTACATGGATGGTAAATTGTGTGAGTACAAATATGTTTGGTTCGCACATGCAGAAAAATTTTTTAAGCTCTAAAATTTACTAAACTTTCAATAATTAAATCAGTTGGCAGGGAATATTAGATATGTGAATGAAATCATATTATAAGTTAGCTAGCAAAGTTAATTATCATACACACACAAATTAAGAACCAGACTAACAGGCCAGAAAACATAGAAAACACATCAGACAATTACATTAAAAAGAGGGCCTTGAGGGAAAAGGTAAAAAACTGAGATGTATAAGGTACATGTACCATTTTCCTACAATGACTGTAATCAGTATATACTATGAATATGTACTTTAAAAATTAGCCAGTAAAGAGACAAGTGATCAAATTAAGAACATGTGATCAAATAGGGAATTTATTGTTAATTTAAGACTATATACCAGGTTATATTGAAATAGCACTGGCAAAAGTTTACTAACAAATATCTCAAAAGGGAAGGGATCTTGGTTTTATTTAAGTGGGTAGATAAGGGGGTCATCTAGATGAGAAAGGATGGAGACCTTCATTTTCTTGAAATATTTGTAGACATTTCATGACACACAAACACAGGATAAGGAGTTTTCTTAAGCCTTGTTTCCTAGGAGAACAAAGATCAGGAACAGTCCAATACTTTTAGGATAGGGTGTACTTACAAATGGTGGATACAAAACATAAATATTTGGGTTTGATATTTTAAGAGACAAATCATTCAGGGAATAATATGCAGAAACAATATACCAGAGGGCTGAGTTCTGGTGCTGAATACAACACGCAATCATTTTCTGAAATCAAAAGCAGAAATGATGGGTCTAACCAAACTTCAGTTTGCTAAATAGTAACATTTAACAGTCTCACACAGAATGGAAACAAAGTGAATTAGTATCAGTTGCTTCATATAGCAAGTAGAAGACAAAGAAACAAAGATAGATTTTTTTTTAAAGTTGAAAAGACAAAAGAAGCAAATAAGAAATTAGGAGAAAATGTGTTCATGCTAGGAAATTATAGAACACCACTAACATTGTTTCAGGTACTGACCAGAATAGTGGGTTCCTACTGTCTTTATATGGGCATCTGAACCCTTGTTAAGGCTAGAAATGCCTCTCCCATTGATTCACATGTCATATAGCCTAATTATTGAATAAAATAATTTCTGATTTCTTATGGTTAGGTTCTAAACATTAGTAAGACAAATACTTCAAAACTTAACCCTTAAATTCACCTCTTTCCAATACCAATTATTCTTTCATATGCTGAAATGCTACCTTCAAAATAAGTGCTCAAGACTATTGTAATTGTCTGTTCCTAACATTGAAACAAGAATGAGTTTCCCCCAGCAGCAGTAGAAAAAATTTTAATCAAAAATGAAAGAATTCTCCCCAACAGCTTCCTGCCAGAAATAAAATGTCTTCTTATTAAGTAGTTGTTAAGTTTTAACAATGGTTAACTCTGTAGGAATAAATGAAGACCAATCAGATGAGAACATAAAGAGGCTACTTATTCAGAGTGCTGTGTAGGAAGGGACTCATCCATGTCAATTGCAGTAAGTGTCTTAAAGGCAGACAGAGAAAGGAGAAAGCGCTACTGTAAACCCAAAGAGAGGTACAAGGTGTACTCAAGCTGTCTGCTTGAGATTTAAGGACCTGGACAGAGTTGGCTTATTGGAAGGCTGACATCATGTATAACTGGTGATGGAATGTATTAAGTTTTCTTCTACTTCTAAGTTTGAAAGTATGGATCAACTTAAACAATAATAAAACATTCGTAAGAATAAATGAGAGACTATAGTAGACACTGACAAAGTCCTGATAATACTGAGTCAATTTCTCCAGAGGATATAAGTTTTTGAGTCAGAATTCTGTTAACAAATAAGGTCAGTTCATTGTCAGGTTAAACATTCAGACAGTATCTGAGAAAAGAAAACAAAGTATTATCAATGAGAAACCCCATTTTGGATTATTTTTCAACCGACTTAATTTTTTAAATGTACCACCATGCTTTCTCCTCTAGTAGTAATCCAAGTAACATTTTTGCTATGTCCAAGTTGTTCCCTTGTGAAAGCACTAATGTCTTTACAACCAAAATAATTTTTAGGCTTACATGTACATGGATCATAGGCACGGTGCTTGTCTTTTGCTTGATAGTCATTTTTATAAAACCAATTTCAGAACAGACTCTCTTTTTAAAATATGTAACATGACAGAAACATGTTATGTTACTTTTGACAGTCACCTTCAGTCTACAGAACATCACTATTATGGTTTGAGATAAAATTCACGTGATGAAGGCTTGGTGCCTAATGCTGTAGTGCTCAGAGATGGGGTCTTTGGGAGGTGCTTGGATCATGAAAGTTCTAATCTTCATGATTAGTCCATTAATAGGCTCATTACTTAATAGGCTATTTGATGATGGTGGAAAATGTAGAAAGTAGGGCCTAGTTGGAGGACACAATGCAATAACTGGGTGTAATAACTGATATCGATCATATTATGTAGGGCTGACTGTATGGACTTTCTTCGAAGAACCTTTTGAGGTAGGCACTATTATTCATACTTTAATGATAAAGAAACGTATGCAGGCAGAGATTTTAACTAAGGTCACGCAAACAAGAGCTAGCAAGTAGTGCATCAAGGGTTCAGATTCAGGGAAAAATGTTGAGATGCCTCCAACTGTCTTCTGGTCACCATCTCACTATAAGGGTTATCGCCTTTCTGCTTCACTATGCCTGTTTCTATATTCAATACAATACCAGAGTGAATGGTAAAACTTTGTTTGTACCTGGCATATTTTGTTCACTGGTATGTTTTGAAATTCATACACAGTTGCTGCCTATATCTGCAGACCACGGTATGAATAGACCTCTGCTCTATCCCATTGTATGAATAGACTTAAACTTGGTTCATCATTTAATAGACAATGTATATTTGGATATTTTAAAGTTTGCATTAAAATAGTGAACATCCTTATTCATGTTTTCAATAAATAAATTATTAGTATCTATGGAATATCTACCTAGAGTTGAATTCCTGTAATAGATCAAGTTTTCTTTTCTAAAGTATGTTGCCAATTTTTCTGCTTGGTATGTGAAGAGAGTTAAATTTAGTCAACACCTGGCAAGAATGAGAGCATCTGTAGTATTCAGACTGAACTAAAAGATAGATATGGCCTAGAGAATTTCAATTTCTAGTCCTATACTTTAGCTGCACATAAATTTTTGGTTAACTTTCCAGAAAAAAAAAGTAAGTCTATAATTATTTGCATGAGCTAGAACCCTAGCATTTGTGTCTATTTTACATAGGCCGGTATTCTTTAAAATAACACCTTCATTTAAGTAAAAATTACATATATTGTTGCACACTTTCAAAAATGCACTAGCACGCACTATAATATGAGATTTCAAAATGAGGTCTCAATTTTTCTGAGGTTACATGCACAATGAATCACCTGAAATCTCCCTAAAAAGTGGTACAGTCAATGTCTATAGCAGGGAAGCATATATTTCCACAACAACTTCCCAACATGCAACTTGAACATTAATTTCTGACAGAAAATGAAGCAGGTAATAAATTTCAATATGTAAGTATTAGATAATGTAATGAACAAAGTTAGTAACTGAAAACACAATCAAGTTCATAAAGATGCAAAAAGCGATATAAGCATTGAATTGGGTTATCCTCACCAGTGATTGTATATATATATGTGAATTTTAATGATTATGTTAGGAATTATACTTATTATATAATTATTACATTATATAATTGTTATATATTATATTATGAATTATAATTATATAATGAATTATAATATATATAAATCATATATATGATATATATGAGTTAACAGAAAATACATATGATATATGTATGTTACAACTAAGAAAATAATTTATGGGTTGCTGGCTTAAAATTATTTTATCAAAAAAAGATATTTTTACTTGACTGAAAAATAGTACTTACTGATATGTTTTCAGTTATGAAGGTTTTTTTTATAAATACAGACTAATTTACTTTTTTCTTTTTAAAATCCAAAATAGCTACATGAGGAAATATGAGTCATTTAAATTAGCCATGACTACAATTCAAACGATTGGAGTATATACCCTTGAGAACTGTTTCTTAAAGATGAAATTACCTTAAAATAGGTATTTTTCTGCTCATAATTTCTCTTAAAAGAAAATTTTCCTTCTTTCTTTGAGTGATATCAAAATAACAATTGTCTATGTGAATACTGAATCTGATACCAAAATCAAAATAGTAACTGAAGGATGTTGCCTGAAATCCTTTGATACTTTGGAATATTAAAAGTCTAAGGTTTTAAAATGAAAAACAAATTGAAATTTTAAAGTACCAATAGTACAATTGTAGCTTCTAAAAAGTCATTTCTGAATATTCAATGCCTAACAATTCAGAAATGGACTCCTTTGAAAAGTTCCATTAATAATCCCAAGAGTCCAAAATTGGGAAAATGCAGAGTGGGAAACAGAGCTGAGTAAGAATGACTTCAATTGTTATGTTCCTTCCCAATATATTACATATTAATGATATTTTTCTCTGGCAAAAATAAAATATTCAAATGGCACAGAATGTAAAAGAACATTTAAGCAATAAAGAAGAATCAGAAATGTCATACATAATTTTAACATATTTAAAATTACTATTTTATATTCTAGGGCATACAGTTGATTGCATTAAACATTTTACATAAATATGCTCCCATTGAATTACTGCCACTTACATTGCTCTTCAAATCTTAAAGGATGCCCCTCCACAAATATATCTTCATGAATACTCTTATCCCATATGTACCATGGTGTCCTACATTTCACATAAGTATTTTTGAAAGAAGCATACAAATCATTAAGAAAAGAAAAATAATGGAAGTAACAAAAACCCACCTCACTTTGTCTTCATTTTTATTTCACCCATTTCTGATGTAGAAAAAGAGTTAAAGTCACAATTTAAAAACACAGTCTGCTTAAAATGTCAGTGGTATTGCCACTCATAATAGTTTTTCAGCCACATAAAAACACTTTTGAAAGTAGAAATCACATTAATAATTTCAACCAGATGTTAACTACAAGCTACAGCAAACCAGCATCAGATTAATTAGTTATATGACAAATGTTCCTTCAGCAAGTAATTTTGTAAATATACCAAGTAATATATCCTGTGTCTTAATACGCACATATTCATTCAAATGGTTTCTATCTGGCACAATGCATCAAGATAGAAATCTCTCTGCTATATCTGACAGCCACTATCCAGTGATGACTCACTTTTCCAGAGCGCACTTCTCTCTCATGTGCCTAATTAAGGGATACACAGATTTGAGACTAGCTACAGACTACTGTCCTTTTTTAACCAACTGACAGAGGTCCTGCACCTGCAACTCACTCTACATGAAGAGCCATCATTCACTTACCCTTGGTTTCTGTGACAGCAAACAGAAAAACCCACTCTCAGTGAATATTCTCAGGCCACAGGAGTAGTACTAGGTCCAGAGGAGACAGGCAGTACTGAGACCCTGCTCTCAGTTAATCAGCTAAAACTTATAATTCTACCAAATTCTAAA
Source organism: Cuniculus paca (assembly GCA_004365215.1). Taxonomy (NCBI): domain Eukaryota; kingdom Metazoa; phylum Chordata; class Mammalia; order Rodentia; family Cuniculidae; genus Cuniculus; species Cuniculus paca. The sequence goes on from RJWT010057056.1 coordinate 9,800, forward strand.
TTCTCTGATAAACCTTAATATCACTCTGTGTCTCTTAGAAACTCCATGACATCAGCACCAACAGAGAATCTTAAGTAAACTCCAATAACTGATAACATCTTCTATCTTCATTTCCTACAAGACTTAATTCTCTTTTTAAAATTCTTCCAGAGTTACTAAGTGACCTTTTGAATTTTTAAAGGTCTTATCTGAGATAGCCATTTTGCAATATATTCTTCTGTGAAGTAAAGAAAAGAGTTTCTAGTTTTCTTTTTAAACTACTGTTTAGCTCACTCAACACACAACATGGCGCCAGAAAGTAACTTGCATTTATTTCAAATGTAAATGTTTAGTATGAAGTAAAACTTTAGAGGTTTATCTTTTGTATAATGAGCTACAGCCCAAGTTTCTATAGTTTGCTAGTTTTGAACTACAACAAATATTTTTCTCATAACTCTCCAAGTCTTAGACACACAAACATGTGAACACACATATTAAAATATATTCAAAGGTGAAGAAGTAGATACAGAGATCCATGACACAGAATCAAGACCTAGAAATAAACACAAATAAATTTTGTTAAGTGATTTTGACAAAAACAATTCAATGAAGAAAAGATAGTTTTTTTAAACAAATGGTATTCAACAAAAATTTGACTTAAACAGTTACACTTCATGTAAAAATTAATTCATAATGAATTTCAAACTTAACTGCAAAATGCATTATATGATTCAGAGAATGTAGAAGAAAATTTGGAATTGGTGATGAGTCTTTACACTATAACACAAAGACACAATCCATGAAGAAACATCTAGTTTGTTTATTGTAGTTAAAAATTTGGTCTCAAGAAAAACACTGTTAATCAACTGAGAGGATGAGGCACTGCCCACAAGTAAATATTTTTAAATTGCATATTTATTAAAGAGCATGTATACAAAATAGAAAGTGAATTATACACAATTAGAGAGCAATCATAATCAATACACCAAGAACAACCCTATTAAATCATATTGGAAATATCTTAGGGTCTACATCACCAAAAAAGATATATACCTGGAAAATAAGCACATAAAAGGACACCATATCATTTGACTTTACAGACTGCAAATTAAAATGTCCTGAGAAAAATGTGAAATAAAACTGTAGTAAGATGATACTGTAGGCCTGTTAAAATGACTAAATGAAAATTAATAGAATCAATTGCTGACAAAGATGTGAATGAACAGCAACTATATCATTTCTAGTAGAAATTCAAAATGATACTGCTACTTTCACAGTTTTGCAGTTTCTGTAGAATCTAAATATTAATTCACAATATAAGCCAATAAGGACAGAAAAAGATATTTACCCAATAGACTGGGAAACATATCCACACAAAATATGAACAAAATTTTACAATGACCTCACTTCTTTTATTCTTTTATATTTTATTTTATTTTAAAGAAAGAAAAAGAAAAAAGTAAACATAACAACAACACTAATTTTTAAAATAGTTTAACTGGACCACTACGACATCAGCCCTTTTTCTGTTCCCAATATTCTATTCATGCTACATGCACTTAGGGCAGATAACGATCATGCCCAGGGTGGATCTTCCCATTATCTACAACCAAAACTTTGCCAAATGAATCATGGAACTGATTTAGTAATTACACACCCTCAATCCCAGCATCCCACAATCTAGATCCAACCAGCTCTGAAAAGCCCCACTCACGAATGCCTGAGTTTAATGGGGTATCTACACACAAGTCATAACACTAGGAAACAAAAGGTGTACTTGATGGGAAGTAGACTGTGGAAAACAGTAGGATAGGGAAAGAGAATAATGAGTTTCAAAATGACCAAGATAT
>RJWT010057110.1:0-10109 GCA_004365215.1 Cuniculus paca
TTTAAACCCTCCTAGGGATGTTCAGGCTGGAGCCAACCTCTCTTTCAACCGTCAGTTTTATGATGAGCATTGGTCTAAGCATCGAGTGGTCACTTGTATGGACTGGTCTCTCCAGGTAAGAATTATTGCTGGCATGAGACAAACTGGGCTTGTATTCTAATGGCATTTGTACTTAAAAAAAATAAGAGTTTTGTTTTTCCACTTTAGATATGTTTACTAGCCTCCCATTTGCTTTTCTCTGCCTATTGGTTTTCTTTCTCATTTTACTGAGGTTTTAGTTTTAATCCTCCATTCAATTATGTGTATTTGAGTACCTACTGTGTGCTGAGTGCCAGACAGGGAACCAAACTACTCTCTCGATGAGACTGTACTCGTTAGGATTATGACTGATTTCCCATTTTTCAAATTGTATGGGTATATTTAGGCCTTCATTTACTCTGACATCTCTTTGTTAGCCAGGTTAGTTGACTTCCCTATACTTATAAAAACAATCTTTGTCCATTGAATTATTTCTACTCAGTTCTACAGAGCTTCTAGTTCTCTAACTTTTCAAAGACTTCTCTGGTTATGCTCTCAACTTCTATGCTCTTCCATTACTGTGAATTTAATCACAGTATGGACAGCCTGTTTATATATTTAGCCAGTCCCTCCCCCTCTTTCTGGAGATTGAACCCAGCGTTTTTGCACTGAGTTGTAGCTCTACCCTTTTAAATTCATTTGTTTTAATTTTGTCTTATTTTATATTTTGGAGATGGGTTCTTGCTAAGTTACTCAGGCCAGGTTCAAACTTGTGATCCTCCTGCCTCACCATCCCAGAATGATGGGATTACAGGAACACAGCAACACACCAGGTTTTGCTTCCTCCCCCAGATCATGATAGAGATTGACTACTGTCCCACTCATGTATTTATCATCTTACACCTATTATTTTCTTTCTAACTATGCTTTCTACTATGCTCTACTATGCTCTGTGAATGTCCTCTTAGATTTTTCTCTCTGAGCATCTCAGCAAATGATTCTTCTAAAGTAAATATCTAACCAAGTCATTCCCTGGATTAAAACTCCCTTTTGCCTCCTTGCCTATAGGGACAAAGTCTAAAGTCCTAATGTGACATTTAGAGTGAAAACAGACAAATGAACTAACAGGTGGCTTGAACTTCTGATGATACATTATTAATTCAACCAGTTAACGATAGACCAAACACTGTGTCTAGCACTGAGTATTTAAAGCACACAAAGGCACATAGCCTAGTTGTGGTAAGATCACAGTATGAACCCAGATACTCTCCTAAGGCCATGTGCTGGATGGCACATGACAGGACAGTAATGAGGGAGGCAGGAAGGATTAGTCCTGGGCATTTATATGTAACACATTCCTGATCTCTTGTAGTCTATGCTTTTACTGAAAGTAACAATCATACCTAGATTTTAATGTGTGCCTCTTTATGTGATTAACACTGTGCAACTGTTATGGAAACTTTCTTATTTAGTAGCAGTCCTAACAGTCAAAATAAGGCCCCACTATTAATATTTTTATGTTGTTGTTAAAGAAACTGAGACTCAGCAAGCTGGGTAATCTGCTAAAAATTACTCTAATAAGATGGGGCAGTGAAGTGGAGATTTGAATCCAAGCCTTTCAGTATTCTGAGACCTATGTTCTTAACTGCTGCCTCCTGCAAGGGCTACTTCTAAATTTAAGACCAGAACACCTGGTGTTCTAAATGATATGGGACAGAGAGCAAGTCCTTCTAGAGTTCAGTAGAGCTGGGGGTCTCTGGTCAGACAGGACTTCTCAGAAGGCTGCCGTTTAGGTAAATGGGGAGGAACGAGGTGTGTTCTAGGCCCAGCAGTAAATGGGATAATGAAAGAGCTCCACTCAGTCCTGGCGGAGAAGTGAGGAAGAATATAATCCCCTATAAGTGGACTGCCATCGGCCACCCCGTGGGTGAGGCATCTCTGCTCCTGAGTCCCCTTTAACTTCCAAACAACAAAGCACACAGTGCGTGATCTTGCAGATACGGAAACAAGCAGGGCTTACCCAGCCTGGTTCCACCGGTCTGTGGGTGGTCTATGAGCATGCTCGCTCCGTGTATGCACGGAAACCAGATCCAAGCCTGAGGAAACTCTTAGCTCAGTGTGTTCACTTGTTCAAGGTCTAGACTTCCCTGGGAATCTTATCTCACACATTCTTCAGCGAAGACGACCATGGCCGACTTCCAAGGCAGCTAATAACTCTCCCTAGGAGGAAGCCTAGTACATCAGTGGGGCTGGTCCCTGCCTCACCTGAGTGTGTGCTGGACGGTGTCACCTGTGGACTTGTTTCCAGCAGGGTCCTGCATGGTGTTTGTGTTGCCGTGAGTGAAAGTGGAAAGGGCATAAACTCCACCAAGTGCAGAATACATTTAACTTGTTTTATTTTTGTGTAACCTGCCCGTCTCCCTGTGAGTTTGGTTTGGATTCTAAAAAATATATTTTATAGAGAGTATAAGATAAATGGAAAAGGATGACAAAAAAGATGACAAAGACAAGACTATTGTTAGACAAAAGAAGGAACTAAGCGGCAGGGTTACGTGAGGAGGGCGATGGAGTGATATATACATTGTGACCTAATATTTTGTGAAATTAAAGGTTCTCATGATTAAAAAAATATTTAATAATGTGTTATTTAAAAGAGAAAACAGAAAAAGGAATTGGAACCACCAGCTCCTACATCAGAACTAGGTTTATAAGTGTGGGATGAAGAAACTTTCTGAATGAATCTAGATGAAGCCAAAGACACTAGGAAAGACAAGGGCAAAAAAAAAAAAAAAAAAGAAAGACAAAAAAAACAAGGCAGCACCGCCTGGGATTTAATGTTGGCAGATATGCCTAGGAGGATTACCTGAGTGGAATAAAGCACAACTGAGAGAAAAAATAAAAACGGTGAGGTGCATAGCTTTGCTTTTTTTCTCCTGGGCTTCTTAAGCAGTAACAGTGTAACTTTGCAATATTTGCAAAATGTTACCCAAAGATTATTACCTGAAAAAAATTGAGCACTTGGAGAATTACATCATCTCTGTCATTAACACTGCCCAGTGCAGTGAGTCAGCAATGCACACACCAAATGACAGATTTTCCAGATATGCACAAAACAAGATTCATAATCTTGCTTCTACCATGTGTACAGTACTCCACTTACATGTAAATTGCTTCCTTTAACTCTAAAGTCATCTAATATACAAAACTGAGTGATCTTTGAAAGCTCATTTGGTTGCTAAATTAAGGAAATTACAATAGTGGAAGGAGTCCACTGATACTATTCAAATCTATTAATTTGTGGATTTACAAGTACTTCTATCATGCCCTCTGCTTTTTTTTTTTTTTTTTTTTTTTTTTTTTTGTACTGGGGATTGAACTCACAACCTCACACTTGCCAAGCAGGCGCTTATGCCACTGAGCTAAATCCCAAGCCCTCTGCTTCTTGTTTATATTAGAATATTGCATCCTTGCTAGACTCCCTCCTTCCAGTCACTAATGGTACCATTATTACATAGGTACTATTATCAGGGGAATCTTTGTGAAGATTATTTTATATGCTTTCTATATCAACTTGGGCAAGTTGTCTACCTTCTCTTGACTAAAATTTTTAGTCCATGAAATGATGATGATAATGCCCAGCTCACATGCTTATTGTAAAAATTAAATCAGTTAATGTGTCTAAAGGACTGAGAACTTTGAAAGTATCCAGTGCATAAGAAGGACTCAATAAATGTGACATAGTAGGGAGCATAGTAGTAGCCAGGGTTCTAGTAATTGCAGAATATAACTCCTGCCCGTATTCCCCAAAAGAAAGTTGAGAATTGTTAGCCTGCACTTTTAAGGATGTCTGTGATAATGTCTTCAGACATTTCCAACACTTTCTTCTTTGACACCTCTTCATGCAGTGTCTTAATCATATCCACATCGCTGACAAATACCCGATGCCTACAACTTAGAGGAGAAGAGGTGTATTTTAACTCATGATTACTGTCCATAATGAGCTAGCTTAAACACAGAAATAGCATGGCAGGAGATCATAGTGGAGGAACACTGCTCAGATCATGGCAAGCAAGAAGCAGAGAGTGAAGGGAGGAACCGGAAAGAGATATCCCTTCCAGGTCATGCTCCCATACTCTTCCAGGTCATGTACCTTTTTTGACCAGACCTGACCTCCTAATAGCAAATCAACTATATCATCCTCGTAATTCAGTCACCTTCCAAAAGACCCACCCAGGAGGCTTTCTTTGGTAGGAGAGCATAATGATCCAAACCATAACACACAACTCGATGTGTCTCCTAAATATTTTCTTTTCCTCTCTAAAAACAAAAAACAAAGCTGGGCATAGTGGCTCACACCTGTAATCCTAGCACTTGGGAGGCAGAGGCAGGAGGACTGTGGTGAGTTTGAGGCCAGCCTGGGCTACATAGTGAGCTCAAGGCCAGCCTGCACTACATAGGAGAACCTGTCTCAAAAAATAAAAAAACCAACAAACAAAAAGAACCCAAAATCTTCACCTCTGGCTAGGTTCAGTAAAAGGGGAGCTTTATTCGAGAGACACTAGAATAGTTAGGGAATCCATGAAAAATATAAAGAACCACAACTCAGGAATGGCAGAAATCTGAGCAGCTGGAGAAACCTCCCCTGTAGGATACTGTTACTCACCTGATTCATTTGCCAACCTCTGGGTTCTGTGTCTCCATTCAAAATTTACACCATCTAGTTTAGAGAATGTGAGTGACTAGACTTGATCAGGAGTCAACCCTGTAAGTAATTAGCCCTGAGAAATTAGACACCTGTGTATTCACGTAGTTCCAAAGAGAGGAATCCTGTGAACCGGGCAGACACCTAGTGTGTTTCCAGCACGAAATACCTGGTGTACACAATTTAAAGGAGGAAAGGTTTGTTTTGGTTCATAGTTCCAGAGGCTTCAGTTCATGGTCACTTGGCTCCAAGATGGAAACATCATGGGAGAGAGCACAGCAGAGAAAAGCTCCTCACCTCATGACAGCCAGAAAGCAGAGAGCAAAAGAGCCATAGAGGAAATCTACCCTTTGAAATCACACCCCCAGTACCCTATTCCCCCAACGAAGTTGCAACTTCTAGCACATCTCCTCACTCTTCTGTGCCAGTAACCCACTCAACTGGCAAGATTTAAGTCTCATTTCTCCTCATAAGTCCTTTCCAACTTTTCTCCTTGCCACACCTCACGCAAAGAGAGTGGCTATTTTCCACATCCTCCACTCCCCACCTGTACTCCTAGAGAGACTTGATTATGTATCCCTGTTAGCACACGCTGTTCCGCTTTCATGGTTGGGTTGTAGCTATTCTTGCTTGTGTCTTACCTCCTTCTACTGAAGGCTGAGCTCTTATAGAGTAAAGCATGTTATTGTGGTTATTATTTTCCCACATTTTACCTGGCACAGCATTTTATGCATGTACAGTACAGGCAGCGTTTGCCACATACCACAGTGAACAGGAAGGGAAGCAACTTTTGAAGTCCAGGAGAATTTAGGAGTAATCCTTACTTCATCACTTTTTAGTAATATAACTCAGAACAAATTACTTACCCAGGGGCCCTTGGCTGCTTTGCCCATAGAAGTGAGTAAACCATTGCTTATTTTAGAGGTTGTAAGGAGCAAATGAGTTTACGTATCACCCAGCTCAATGTCTGGCACATACTAAGTGCTTAAAACATGCTAGGTTTTTTTTTTCTTTCTATGAACAATTAGATTTCATTTTCCTTTAAGAACAAACCTGGTGTGAGAGCACAGCTAGTAATTTCTTGGTAAAATTACCCTTAAGTTAAATATTGGGTAATCAAGCCTATGAGTAATTAAATGACCACAAATCTCATAATTGTTCAAAACCATAATTTTAAATAACACTCACATTTAAATAATTGTTTAAAGACTTTGTATTGGTGAAAAAGAAAATACAACCAGTCATGCTTAAACAACAAACCGTGGAAAAAGACACACCAGAAGACAGTTTGGAATCACAAAAAGTTACAAGAGCGAATTTAAATCACTATCACTTGGCCTTGTAACACCAGTTATCAAAATTATGCTGAAGGCATTTTACTAGTATTTGACTAAAGCACTCCCCGTTTTCTAACGAAGTTTTAAACCCAAATAATTTAAAATATTTTCAAATGGAAAAATACAAAAGCTGCAACTGGGTGCCATTGATGGGACCCAGATGTGAAACTGTGGGATATTTCTGCAGACACATCTGGCTGCTCCCTGGCTCCTGTGGGAGTGGCATTGGTATTAACAGTGTTGTCATTTCCCACATGACACAGATAAACTTCTGATGAACAATCTGGTGACTTCTGTGCTTATTTGGATGTTGGTTTCATTGGATGGGACTTGAATCAAAGACCTGCTTAATAGGCTTTGGTTCATTCACTGAGGAGTGTTTTTGCATAAAGAATGAGTACATCCTGTGGTTGCCACATACATGTGCATCTCTGTAAGCTTACACTTCCTCTATGTCAACCTGCAAGTCGTAACTCTGTGGCTTTCTTAATTGAGGCTGTTTAAAGAATGAATGAAGCCAAATAGAATACTTAGATTTAGTTATGTTTCATGGGGGGAGTTACTGTTCACATTTATAAAGGTAATCTGTTTAAATATAGAGACAGCATAGTAAACATGAGAGAAGACATTATCTATGAGAAATGATAAGATCAGCAATAATCCTGAGGCGACTTATGAGACTCCCAGGTAGGAATGGCATTTTTGTGAACTATGTTCTGCCTTATAACTATCTCCTATGAGACTTACTCTGGGTTCACTTAATAACACTCAGGCCAGAGTTCATACATAGTGAGTAGGGATTTCCAAGACCCAGCATCACTACAGAGCCCTCCTTGTTTTTATTGCTTGTGTTTCTTGCATTTAAGCCTTTAATGATTGGTATCATTGGATAACAATGGATTAAAAATTTTTGCTGAGCACAGTGTTGCTAAAATAAAAAGGAGTTACTGAAGTAAAAAAAAAATTTAGATTATCTCAAATGATTTTGGCGCAAGTTTACTATATACTAGGTGTTATTAATTAGGTCAATAAAAATTAGTCCCTAAACTCAAAAAGTTTACTATATAGTGAAAGATACAGGTGGGCAAATGCATGCAGTTGGATGTGCATTAGTGGGAAGGCACATAGCACTCAGGGTGCTAAGAATCAGAGAAGCAGAGTAGGTGGTCAGGATTGTCTGGGTGACTCGATGCCTACACTGAGTCCTAAAGAATGAGTTCATGATGCGAACGATGCAGAAGTGGTCTTTCAGTGGGAGTGGGTCTGATTTATGGGTACAGAGTCTGCTCCTGTGTCCCTCAAAACCAGCCCAGTGAGGTTGGGTCACACAGTGTTTGGGGATGGAGGTAGAAGGACATTGTAAGTGATTAAGCAGGGGAAATAGAAAGGATTGATCATGAAGGATCTCAAATGACTTGGATTTTCCTGGAAAGTAATGAACTATTAAAATATTTTAAACCAAATGTGTGTTTCATAAAGTTGTCTTACAGAAGGAGTGTGGAGGGGAGGACCTGGCAACCCAGGGTGCAGGAAACTAGAAAATACATGTATTTACCACTCTAGAAGTTACTTTAGGTGGATCTTACCTTAAGTATGAATGAAAATGTGGACTTGAAAGATAGGGAGGGAGAATGACACATAGTGTATGGTGACAAGAAAGAGGAAAGTGCGAAAATGAAAAGGGAACATCTGACCACATCAGCCTTGCACTAACAGACTTTCGAAAGAGCAGTGTGGAAGTCAGTGAACTTATTTCTCTGTGTTACATCTGACATGTTTATGGGAAGCCCTGCGCGATCCCCAGTTAGCAGTCAGTTTTTAGGAACTGTTACTCAAAGAAAGATCAAGCCTAGGGTGATACTTGAAAAGTATCAGCATGTTAAGGTTTTTGAAGTCATTGCAGTAGATAAGTTCATCTGCAGAGAATGTGTAGACTGAAAAATAAAAAATAAAAAAAGGTAAGAGAACAGGTTGCCTTGTAATATGTGTAGCAAAAGGAGAACCTCTAGGCACTAAAAAAAAGTGGTCAGGAAAGAACATTAAGAGAGAAAGATGTAACCAATGAAAACCAATGTAGGAGAAAAAAGAAATAACCCAAAGTGTTAGATGTCACAAAGAAATAAGCAGTGTTTTAAGTATGCCGCATTTTAACAAGAAAGCACTATTTGAACAATGTAACATAGCCAGTGTACATGTGAATGAGGTAGTTTTTCTTGTGGAATTATCATAGCATAATGCATGCTTGTCACCTCTGCCGTCTAGTACCCTGAGCTGATGGTTGCTTCTTACAACAACAATGAAGATGCGCCCCATGAACCAGATGGAGTGGCCTTGGTATGGAACATGAAATTTAAGAAAACCACACCGGAATACGTCTTCCACTGTCAGGTAGGAGTCAGCGCTGTAAAAATAACATCTCCTGCTAGACCAAAAATAGTTCGTGCTGTACTGCATCTGTCTGATGTTGGGAGGAAGAACTGAGTTTAAAAATGGAATTGTTGACAATTTTGGAAAATTCCCCCACGGTAACCTAATGTTTTGGGAAAGTGGCAACCCTCTTCAAACAGTTAGGAAGCCTGCTTGGGGACTGTGTGTCATTTTCTTTCTATTTAAAACAGCCTCCACGAGGACGAGTTTCTAAAGACCTTGCACTTATGAAGAAATTGTGGTGAACCACTTCCTCTGCTTAGCAGCAACACATGCTTGCCCACCCACGTGAACATCCGCAGAGCGCTGCCATTTCAAGTTCCCTTCTCTCCCTTAAATGCACTGGATTTTGCCAGTCTTGAGTTTATAGGTGCCATATTGTTTCACAGATAGTAACACTCTTGGAGCTGGCGGGAGGGGAAAGCTCTCCACCACTATTTCTTCAGTTGTAAAAATGTAGATGCCATTATTAGTTTGCAAATGCAGTTACTATCACATAGCTTGGATATTTTATTCATTGTGACTACTGACATGTGTCTTCTCTTCCATTTGAGACACTACAGGCTGAAATTGTGCTATACTTGCACACATTTAGCTTGCTCTATTGCCATTAATCTGCCTAAATAACAGCCTTAGCACTGGCCAACACAATAACCCCTTTATTAATGCTCTTGTCCTGTGACTATGCACAGAAAAATGGAGAGCAAACATTTCGGCTCGAAGTTTCAGTTCTTCAAATATGACAATTCAGAGGTACCGAGGGGCAGATCATTCAGAATACCAACATGTTTGAAGAGGAAAGCTAACAGTGTCGATTTAGGAAGCTTTGTGCCATTTTATATCTAAGAGCTTTGTATCTTTTTGAACTAAAATATGTTTAGACTTTTGGACGTTATCAGATATAATGTGGGGAACAGAAGCTGCTGAATAAAAGTCCCGGCTTTCACGTGATTGAGTAACCTCTAACTCTGACCATGTTTTTCTAATTTGCTATCTCGAAAACAACTTAGCAAGAAGTTTAGGTCTGCATGGTAAATAATCTTTATTTTCTGAACCTTTGAAATAAGAGTTTATTCTTTTTTTTTTTTTTTTTTGGTTATCAAGTTTGTCAGTCTGATATGCTCTTTCTGTAAACATAGAAGCAAAAAAGATCCTAATTTTGTTCAGTTTTAAGAGGTTGCTGAATTGCCAGGAAAATACTACAAGGATTATGGGATAAAGAGAAGCACATTTTTTGAACAAAAGTGCCTTTTAAACTATTTTGATATAACAGAAAGCATATCTTTCATTTTTTGAAAAAGCTAAACTTTTTAAAGCTTAACTATTTTAACTGACTGCTAGTAGCCTGTGGCAATAATATATAAGATACTTAATATTTGCAACATTATAGTAAACAACCCAAGAGGAACATGAGAATACTGAGTGAAGAAGGTCTTTGGAATTAACTAGAATTTTTTAATTACTCATTTTTCTACACTACTGTAGCTAATGTTGGCCTTTATTGAAGAGATTTTCCTTTCTTCTCCTAGTATCTTTGGAATCATTTACTAAAGACTTCAACACCAAACATTAGATTTTTTAGTTTCCTCCTTAAATATTCCAATATATGTATTTGAGAGACAAAC
>RJWT010057270.1:0-10007 GCA_004365215.1 Cuniculus paca
GGCTGTTTTGCCATGACTTCCATAGACTGTCTTCCACGCATGTGCTACTTCTCTTTGTGTGGTGCATGTACTTTCTCCATGACTCAGATTTCCTTGTAGTCAGTTTCATGCTTTGGCCCCCTTTGATCGTACATATTCAAATATTAGTTCTACCAATATAAACAGATCCTGTTCATGCATGCTGGCTAGCTCTTTTATTTATGTTTTATTTAGTTTTACGATATTACACTTTGGTAATCTTAAAATATATTTAAAGTATAGAGTTAATATATTTAAAGTATTGAGTTTTAATATATTCACAAATTTGTCCAATCACCACCACAATCTATTTCCAAGACACTTCAACATCCCTAAAATGAACTCTTTCTCCATTAGAAGTCATTCCCCATTCTCAAGATGCCTATGGATTTAACAATTCTAGACATTTCATATAAATGAAATTAAGCAGCATGTAATCTTTTGAGTCAGACTTCTTTCATTTGGTATAATGCTTAAAGGCTTTGTCTATTTTACAACATGTATATGCAGTTCATTTTTTAAGATCGATGAATGACACTCAAGTGCATGGATACACATAATTTTGTCATCTGTTGATTGATGAATATTTATGTTATTTCCACTTAGGGGCTATAATAAATAATGCTTCTATGAACAATCACATACAACTCTGTGTGTGTGTGTGTGTGTGTGTGTGTGTGTTAATTTCTCTTGCCTCCATGGCAAGAGGTAGAGAGTCATCAGTTGTTCTTATTTTAGTATTTGAAGAGCTGTCATGTTGTTTTCCAGATGAGACACAACATTTTATATTCTCCTTGGTAATATATAAAGGCATTCAAAGTTTCCACTTCCTTTGTAACTCACTTTCTAATATGTCATGCTTTAATTTTAGAGATCTTAGCAAAATAGAAACAGATTATTATTTGGATTTGCACAGTAGTATTAACCAAAGATGTTAAGAATCTTCACATATTTCTCTTTTGGGGAAAGTGTCTATTCAGATAATTTTCCCATTGTTCATCTGAGGCATTTATCTTTTTTCTTTTTTTTGAGTTGTAAGGGTTCTTAATATATTCTGGATACTGGACAATTCTTGGAAGTTTTATTTGGAAATATGGAATCTTTAAGCCACATTATTTTGAAATCAGAAAGTAAGTCCTCCAATTTTGTTCTTTCAGTCTTTTTTTTTTCAAAATTATTCTGGTTATTTTGGTTTCTCTCATATTTCTATATGAATTTTAGTACTACCTTATCCAATTCTGTGAGAAAAATGCAATGGAAATTTTGATAAGGACCAAGTCTTCTAGCTCATAAATGAGGCATCATTCAATCTATTTAGACATTTTGTAATTTCTTTCAACAATGTTTTGTGCTTTTCATTGTACAGATCTTATTCTTTTTATTTTTCTCAATTTCAGTTGAATCTTCATTGCTAATGTATAGAAATGAAATTTAATCTTGTGTATTGTATACTACCACATTCATGAAATTTTATTTATCATAATTTTTATGATGAATGATAGCATACATTTCCTAGATTTTTTTATGTAAAAGTCGGTGTCATATTCACATAATATGTTTTTATTTTTTATTTCTACTGTGAAAAATTTTTTTCTTTCAGTAAAATGTTCAAAATAAACATCTTTCATTGATCTGGTGGATATTTTTCTTTCATTCTCAATTATGTATTTATTTGAAGATTTTTGGCACTTACGGGATCTAATTTGATCTAGGACCTAAAATAAGAGAGGAATAAATAGGCATAAATTATTCCCCACTCTCTTCTTTCTTCTGTTCTTCCAGTCCTCCTTTCTCTGTCCTTCTCTTATTCTGTCTTCCTGACTTTATTCATTCTTCAGCAAAGTATCTGAAGAATTACTAGCTAATATACATTTTCAACAGTTTGAAAATAGACAAAAACTGTTGACCTCATGCAGTATGTTTGCTAAATGGATGAACAAAAATAAAAGAATAATAACCAAGGTGTATGATACAGTTACTTGTATTTAGCAATTGTAATTAATTTAAGGTTAATAAAACAGATTCAGGTTAAAATTAAAAGCAGTAGAGGGTACAGTGATTCTACTGATACTGCATGCTAATTCTTGGAATTTGTAAATATCATCTTACATGATAAAAGTTTTAAAGATGTGCTTATGATAGGGATTGCGGATGGAAATTTTGTCGCAAGCATTCCAAGTGGATTCTTATTCTTTTATAAAAACAAGGCAGCAGATTTGTCATACACAGAGAAGACAATCTGAGGATGTAACAGAGAGTCTTCTAAAGATGTTGGCTTTGAAAAAAGGGGTGTTTATGCTACAAACCAGAGAATGCTGGAAGCCATCTGAACTCAGAAGGAAGTGGAAATGGATTCCCCTTGAAAGCCTCAGGAGGGAGTATGATCTTGATTTCTCCAAGAAAATTTTATTTTGGATCTCTGGCCTCCACAGCTGTAAGAGAATAACTTTTTGCAGTTTTCAAAACTACTCTTTGCAAAAAACTACTCTTTGCAAAATACTTTTGCAGTATTTCAAAAATACTCTAGGATATTGAAAGATTTAATATCTTCCTGCATACACCTATCAATTAGAAAGAGTTAAGGGCAAAATATGTCCTTTGGTATATGATAATGTTAAACCATAAAACATCCTACAGTGATAATTTATTAGACAAGTAATAAGAAATGAAGACTATTGGTATCTAGATGGACATGATTTTCTGAGAAGGTGATATTTGTGTAATGTGTTGGGAGCCTTGTTGAAACTGGAAATTGACCACACACGCAGGGCTGCAACATGGTTGGGGTATGGCCTTCCCAAGAACAAAGACCACCCTGGGCAAACCACATGAAGAAGTTGCTTCAGCCCAGAAAAACACCAAGCCCCTAGACAATCCAAGCAATGGGTTGCTATGTAGAAGGATTGAAATTGACATCATTCTTCTGAGTATATAAATAAACATCCTACAGTGGTTGAGCAGTTCCTTTCCTCCCATCAGGAGGGTAAGGGTTCCACCTGACCCAGGGCTTTTGTCTCTTCATTTTCTTATCCTCTTGTGGTCCTTCACCCTAAAAACCTCAAGAGCCGCATGGGTCACAGCAGTAATGATCTGAAGGTATGAAGGGCTGTGACATAAAAAAGTCAAAAGTTTGGCTCAGGGATGGATTGCATAAGACCTTTAAAACTTTTTAATTTTATTTTTTAATTTGTACATGGGCTCACAAGAAAGTGGCATTTGAGCTGAGTCTTGAAGAAACTAATTAAAATATTACAGGAAGAGAGAAAAATGTATTTAAAGGCATGAAAGCATGAAAAATTTAAAAATACTCTAGGATATTGAAAGATTTAATATCTTCCTGCATACACCTATCAATTAGAAAGAGTTAAGGGCAAAATATGTCCTTTGGTATATGATAATGTTAAACCATAAAACATGTATACAGCAGTTCCTTTTTCAACTTGGAAGTCTACTACTTGCATGGAAGAAAAGTGATTTACAACCTGTACCCAGATGATTAAGCAGTGTTCTTAAAAAGGTAAGAGCTCCTCTTGGCAGAAAAACTAGAAGTTATTACATCTGATTAGAAGTCTTACCAAAGCTCACATCTTAGCACATGTTCAGCTGCCTTATGCCTCATTTCCATGAGACACCTAAAATTACCAATAGTTCAGAAATTCTAAATTTAAGGACTTAAAACATTTCATTAAAAATATAACTATTATATCTATCTATCATCTATCTTCTAATGGTTAGTCCGTTTTAGTCATGTCAGTGGATGAGTTAAATTTGAAGATAATTGTGGATTTATTTTCTCCAGTGAATTGACAGATGCTCCTATATTTAAAATAGGGTTGAGGTTGAGACAGGAGGATCATTTCAAGTTGGAGACCAGCCTGGACTACAAAGTGAGTTCAAGGCCAGCCTGAACTGCATAGTGAGACCCTGTCTCAAAAAGATAAATAAATAAATAAATAAAGTAAAATAAAATAGGATTAATCCCTAATAAATCTAACAAGACTTGAAACTATTATAAGTTTAAAATGCTTTGAGTTTTGCCTAGCAACAGCACAGTACACTGCAGAGTATGAGCTGTCTCTAGCTGAGACTGCATGGCCATTTTGGAGATGCAGCTCACTGCTGTTGCTGTGCAGCACATAGACAGAGTACTACACTGAACATTGCTTGTGCAGAAAAATGCCAGTCATCAAAACTCAAAATTTTAAGTATGGTTTCCGCCAAATATGTGTTAACTTTGTACCAAGATAAAGTTGAAGAAGCATAGATTGGAGACTGTCTGTACCAGTATTCATGTATAAAGTTTCATATGAATAATTTTCATATGAAGAATTATAAAAATGTTTATAAGCTATCAATGCATACCAAGCACACACACACATATCCAAACACACACACAGTATTTATATATATATATATATATATATATATATATATATATATACATATATATATATATCCAGATTGAATCCTTGTGGCAACACAACAAACTATCTCAATTCTGAAGATTAGAAAACCGTCTACATTTTGTTTTCAAGTTTTGAGTACTTAATACCCAAAATTATGTCAACATAGCTTAATTATTAGCTCATAGTAACAAGACAATGCATGGGCTAAAATGGGATCAGTTCTTACGAAGCAGTATTAGAATATCAGATGTTAGGAAGCACAAGTACAGGACAAGGACGTATGACTACTAAATATTAAATCTGTAATACAAAGAGTTAAATGTAATAGTTGCCAAGTTCAGAGCTATAAGCACAAGACACAGCTATTGACTGAGACAAATGAGCTTTTAAGACAACAGGACCCAGTGATTATATAGCAATGACATAATTGAAATTCATTTCACTCGTCTTTCTGGAGCAAGGCTTTCTTTTAATTTGTGTCACAGATGCTCAGACGTCTGTGCCCCCAAGTATTGTTCTTAGAATGAGCATTGTAAATAAGAAAAAAATTAACACATAGGTGAAGTGAGGGTTGATTCCTTAAGAACAGATCTCAATCTCTTTCAGGGCATGAGGGATTTGATAATAACCCACTTGTCACCAAATGTCTGGTTGCTTTTCTCAAAACATGGTCATAGAGGACTTTTGCTAGTCTCTGTTGCTGGAAGATGAAACTTTCAGAAGCAAAAAAAATACTAGACCTTTCCTTTAGGCTTATTATGTCTATTTTAACAAATAAACTCTTTTCATGGTTCTATTGTACCAGTACTGGAATGACTGTCTTGGATTACTTCTACCCTCATACACATCATTCGATTCAGTGTACAGCTTAAGAAATGCCCACTGCATTACGCATTGTTCAGTGGGTCGTCTTAAGACCACTGTAATCATTCTATGAAACTGCAGCTGTACGTTTTTGGCTTGAACAACTTTTGCAAAATATATTCTAACTGTGAACCTGAATCAAATTCTTTCTTCCACTGTTTGGCTAAAAGGAATCCTAATATCTTACCTCTATTAGTTAAACATAAGTTGAAGATGCAATGTAATAGAGGTAGTTGGCAAGATATCTGACTTTCCTGTTCAAGGAATGTACTGTTGCCTTCTAGACATGTTCTAGAACTTGTCCCTAATGTGTAATTTTATTGTAATCAACACTGTACCTTACTTAGCCATGTGCTTTTGTGGATTTCAAAATTCAGTTCATGCTAGGTGCCTTCACTCTAGTAGTCATTTTCTGTTTTTAACCTTGGCCGGATTTTCATTACAGTCAGAAGTGGCAGGCAATAGAAGTTCCATTGAAAATCTGCCAAATTTACAAGTTTTTCAAAATGTCCATTTCACAATTTCCCTAAACTGGCAATGAAATATCCTCTGCTTATCATTTTCCTCTTACAAAGTTTCCATTGCACTTTGAATAAACCAGTCCACTTCAAATTCTGTACAATCCCTGCCAAACGTCTATCAAGAATCCCAGCTGCACAGACCCAAATGTCTTGCTACTTACCTGAATTTCATCACAATTAACCACAGGTAAGACTGTAGCAATTATGTTGCCACCATGTGCCAGTTGTGATCACCTCCTCACTAATATGGTTCCTAATTATCTATCAGAACAAGGAGAAATCCAAGGGTGTGGGTATGGAAAAAGGGGATAATTTATCCACCAGTTTTCTCCATAAGGTGTTAACATCCTAGCCACTTTGAGAAGGTATTGGGGAATATTTCATAGCAATATAGACAGAGAAGTCTTGGGACAAGATACAAAAGAAGCACAATGTCCCCTTCTTTTGCCTTTTTCCAATAACTTTCTCACTATTTGTTTGACACCCTCCTCCTTTGACTTGACTGCAAGACCCTTAAAGGAATCAACACTGTATTATTCACTGTTATGACTCTAGAGTTAACGCAAATGACCAGCCTTCAGTGATTAGTAAATTTTTGTTAAATTAAGAAACATTAGGCATATGTTCCAGATTTCAAATAGTGGCATCATAATGCACAGCGTGAGCCACCTCGCACTGAAGAAAACCATGGTAGAAACACAGGAGTTTGAAGATACATTCAGTCACAGGAAGAGCTATGATGGACGCAATCCAAAAGCAAAGGAGTGATACAAATATTGAGCCAGGATTCTTATTTAATGTAAAGGAGTAAAAGTAAAAAATATTTCTCATGTCTTGTTTTTTTTCTCATGGATTGATTGGTGTATGAGCTGTGGGTTGCAACTTGAATATGTGAGTATTCCCAGTGAAGGATGAGAAAGGTAGGGAAATAACTCATAAATTACTCTGGGAGGGTGAGCTCTTGGAGCTGCTGGAGCCTTTTTGGGTCATAAAAGTACTCCAATGAAATCTTATGAGAGCTGCGTGCTGTCCTGCTGAGAACCAAACCACTCCGCTTAACTTGCCTTGCCAGGAGGGTGAATGTTATATGTAGTAAGTTCACTAGAAACAGATCATGTTACTCTATCCAGTGTTTCTATGGCTAAAAACTATTTCCATCAACCTCTTTGCAAAGTGCACAAATCAACAGGACTTTCCAGCCATTGTTAACTGCTTTAGCACAAACTCTTCAAGCACAGTAACTAAATTCTTATGTGAAATGATATGGTTCCACTCGTCCTTGAATATATTTCATAGTTTACATGGCAGCTCCCTGGTGACACAGGAATTTTAAAATATAAGTTGCTGGTATTTATTAAAGAGACATTATCTATAAAATAAAGTATAAATAGAAAGATGACTTTCATTGACTAGGCTTTGAAGTGTAGTGTTACTTTATTAGAAAAGGCCAATATTTCTGGTTTGATTTAAGTTGACTGAGACAGATTAGATTTCCTTAGAAAGAATTTTAAAATCCATCATTTTAGTCTTTCACACACCCAAACTCCCAACTGGATTTGCTCCTTCTTCTCTTGTTCACTCTGCTTTGACCTCTCATGCTATCAAACTGTGTTCTTCTTGTCTAGACTTTAAATTCCCTCAGGCTTGGACCCAGGTATATTCACCATCCCATTTACCAGGTGATATTCACCAGGGAGATATATATATATATATATATATATATATATATATATATATATTCTTTATTGAAGAAATAAATAAATAAATATTCTCCCAGTGCATAGAGCTACAATCACTTTTGCTAAAGCATTATTGAATTTTGTTTCCCCTACCTATAGAAGTTTTTATCTGTAGGTCTTCTTGAAGCACCTCTTTACCAGTTACCTGATAGAAAGTCCAATTCCTTTGGCTTTATTACTTTGATTATTGGATCTGAGTGCATATTGTTTTAGTAGGTGCAGTATTTAAGCTGTTGCTTTTAAAATTTTAGCAACAGAATTCTTTTGTTAGTCTGGCTACAGTACACTGAGCTACTTGCTCAGAAGACTTAAGCCTAGAAAGTCCTACTTGCTTGTAATTTTTTTGTATAAGTACCTGGTCTCTAACTTCAGTAACCAGAAATTATGCTTAAGCAAGAGTGACACATATATGCACGTGCATGCACACACACACACACACACACACACACACACACAGAGATGAATGGATTCTAATTTGAGAAGAGGGGAAGGATAAACGTAAAATTTCTGGCATGAGTTTTCGTTATTCTGCTGTTCTTATAGGACTCCTACTCCTAAGCACTTCTTTATTAGAGAAGGGCTAACTTAAGTTTCGGAGAAATTCACTGAATTTGTTACTGCATTCCTTTAGAAGTATCAAACATTTAGGTAATTTAAATCTGTGAAATTCAGAAAGCATTCTATCGGAAGGAATAATTTATCTGGTTTGGATATAGTCTGAAACCAGATCGCAGAAACTTATTTATCTGCCTAAATGTCAGAAATATAACACTGTTCACATAGTGCAATAAAACCACAGCACAAGGAGGACAATCCATATACTTTCAATGAGTCCTGTCTATTTCTGCACTGCTGGCATAAAGAACAATTCTTGTTGCCATTGGACGGAGGGTACCACTGTGCCATGAGTAAGAAGTGTAAGTCTAGGATAATGAATGACTAAAATGGAAATCCTGAACAATGGGTTCTACACTTCAGGGTAATCAGAAGCTCTGGAATTGTAGTGAAGGAGAATTCAGACCATAACCTTTGTAAATGTTTCCATCTGGTCAGGCCAGGCGATAGCTACTGCTATTTTCTTTTTATGAAAGACCTCAAACCATGCCTAATTTAATTTTTCTTTGATCATCTTTGGAAGTTTCACTCTCAGACAGATTAGATTTGACTTGTTGAAGTAGAATATGGTACTTTCCCTCTCACCTTTTAAAAGGGTTTCCTAGAAATATTTTTCTTAAGATGTAGAGTAAGATTTTAAATTCCACAGTAAAGTCACAGAGTTCAATAAAGATTTGTGAAGTATCCACGATGACAAATAGTGAACATAAATTGTATGTGCTGTGGAACTAGAATGGAGTTCCTGGGAGGATCGAGATCTCAGGTGGGGCTGAAGAGGAGCAGAGGAAAGGTAATGTGCAGCAGTTCAACTGCTCTTTTTACATTTTCTTTCATTTGACAAAAGCTCAAGTCCATGATCTCAAGCTTTTCCAAGATATCCTATGGAAGGGGAAGATTGAAAGTTCTGGGAAACAGCATATATTGGAAGAAGACAGGGGACTCCAGGCATAGATTTGCAGAAAGAGCAAGAAGAAATAATGAAAAGAAGGACCCTGTTCAGGGAAACCGATTTTCTAGTATCCAGTGGTCATTATTGGTTTAATATTTGTATGTTATGGACAGCTAAGTCCCCTAAGCGAAGCACTGCCTGAATACATCCTGCAGGCAGGAATGGCCTACTTCATTAAATGCAACACCATGTTCTTGGACTAGTGTGTCAAAATAGAAAAGTAATTGCTAGTCTTATTACCGTAAGCAGCATATGCCATGACCCGAAAGTCAGTATGTAACAAGAAATGATTCCTTAAAGGAGTGAATGCAATTTCATGATAAATTAACATATGTCAAATGAGTAAGTTAGCAGAACGAAAACAAATACTTTTCATTTTTAAACAACGTATTTGTTAAAAAGGACAAAATAAGTTATATTTATTTTCTTCAGCTGAATTCGTCTTCTTTGAGATATGCTGCTTATTTTACTTAGAATCTTTTTCCCTTAGCAAAAACTGTACAGGGACAATGAATATCTAAAAATGTAAGATATCAACCAATCTAAAAATAATTCTGATTATTTTAAATTATCTATAATTTGCTCAATTAAAAGAACATTTATTGCATTTAAAATATACTCATTACTCTTAGACCTCGTTGAAAGTCATGTATCATACCTAACATAATGAGAAATCTGAGGTTTCTGTTTACAGCCAGCTGAAATATGTTTCTGCCAGCATGCTGCTTTCAGTAACAAGTCAAAGTCATTTTTGAAACTAAATTATTTCATATTTCGAGTAAGTGTATCTCTTTCCTAAACTACCATATTACATACAAAATAATTTGTGTAGGAAAAATCATTTCCATAATCATTCAGAGAACATATATGTTTTGAAATAATAATGCTCTTGTTT
>RJWT010057310.1:0-10007 GCA_004365215.1 Cuniculus paca
ATGAACCAAAAATTACTATTTACTCAATTATATGCATTTAAGCTCCAATATAAAAAACAAGGAAATGAAATGGAAGAAAGTTACTAAGCAAAATGGCAGAAAGCAGTCTGGGGATTTAACTCAGCGGCACAAGCACCTGCCTGCCAAGTGTGAGGTCATGAGTTTGATCCACATACCCCCCCCAAAAAATAAAAATTACTTAAAAATGGCAGAAAGTATATACATTGAATGGAATTTGAAAAATATTTGTTAAAAAAAAAGTTCTTCTTAGGATGGTTTCAAATAGACTAAACTTTGAAAATCAGGCTCAGGGAGAATTCAAAAACACCTGAACTGAAAATGGAATTAATCACAGGAGCCAAAGTAAGCAAAGAATTTGGGGCAGTATGAGAACCATATGGGAACAAATAAGAGGCTAGGATGCATAGCTGAGAATTAGGGAAGAAGGCTCACAACATCAAAGGGTCAGTAAAATGGTTGGAGGAGGAGTCAGCTCTCACATTTTATTTTATTTTATTTTTTGCGGCACCGGGGATTGAACTCACAACCTTGCTCTTGCTGGGCAGGCACTTAGACTGCTGAGCTAGATCCCCAGCCCTGTTTTTGAGACAGGGTTTCACTATGCCATTCAGGCTGGCCTTGAGCTTACTTTGTAGCCCAGGCTGGTCTCGCACTCACAACGATCCGCCTGTCTCAGCCTCCCGAGTGCTGGGATTACAGGCGTGAGCCACCATGCCCGGCTAGCTCTCACATTTTAGATGTTGGTGCCCTGCTTTTGTGTCTCTCAAAGTGCCCAGTTCAGGGTCTGTCTGCAGTATGACCTGATGGTCTACCATATTTTCAGGAAGAAGTTATGATGACTTCAGACAATATTTCAAGTGAAGCAAGGTAACATAGGTGAGGTGTAGGTGAAGAATATATGAATCAAAACAAGGAAAAGTAGCTGAAATTGTCTGTAAATATTCCTAAAGCAAACAAACTGTTATGGTTTAGATCTCAAATGTGCCCCTAAACTCTCATGTGTGCATTGAGATACATCCCTATTCCTCTTATTTTTTATTTTCAAACAAAGTCTTTGTAAGTCACTAAGCAGCCCAGGCTGGAATGAAACTTGCTATCCTCCTGCCTCAATCTCCCAGAGTGCTGGCATGCACCACCATTGCTGGTTACCTGTGACCATTTTTGATTTACAAAACCCAATTTTATATACACGTATTTAAATATACCCGTTTTGAACTGAGTTCAAAATATGAACTGAGTTCCAGATATGGATCCCATGTCTGCATATGTTTTTGTCATTGACCAATTCTATAAAACCAGAATTCTGTTTTTGTTGTTATGCACATTCTCTATCCTAGGACCTTAGTGTCTATGTTTTAGAACTGAAGCCTGAAGAGGCTGAAACTTATATAAGACCATACAGTTAAGAAATCCTGCAGATACAAAATGAAACCAGGGTTTGGCTTCAAGACTGGTCCTTATCTGGAAGATGATCTGGGTAAGCCTGTGTTGCTCAGCTCATTTATGCAAGAGCTCAGTAAACCACCTGGTTCTCAGTGGAAGCTGCTCAGCTGGGCCTCCTGAAGTGGGGAGAAAGCAAATCACTCCACTGCTCGACTGAAGTTTCTGTGTATTTCATAGTGAAAGTAAGGAAGGAAAACAGATGTTTGTCTGGTTATCTAAGGATGGCTACTTGAGGAGGTATCTGAGCTGGGGAACCACTACTTGGCCAGTGCTATATTTTCTGGACAAAGGAATCTGTAAAGACTTCTTTCTTTGTCATAGGGGCTAATGAGGTCATGTTCCAGAGTTGAGATTGAAAGGACCGAGGACCAGCATCTCTATAAAGTCATTCTGTTCCAAATATTACTAAGGACAAAGCAATTTCTATTCCTAAAGACCATAATTTCAGTATAAAAAGAAGTTAAAACTTTAAGGAAGAAGTTTAAAGGAAGTTCTACTGAATGCTTGGAACCTAGTTAATAGGTAACATAGGGAAATAACATCTCCATTAGAGGCTTCAAAAATAATGACTGTCTTGGTTACTTTTCTCTTGTTGCTGAGACAAAATACCTGAGGCCCAAAATGAAGGAATAAAAGGTTTATTTCTTACAGTTTTGGAGGTTTTAGTGCATACTCAGCTGGCTCCTAGGCAGGGTGGCATGGCTGAGGGGCAGCCGTTCATGGCAGCTGGCAAGAAATAAGAGCAGAAAAGCAAAAAAGGAGGGGCAAACATGACTTCTTCCTTCCCTTATATTGCATGCTGGCTCCACCCCTGGATGGGTGCAGTATCACACTGCTAATCCCAGCACTAGACAACAAACCAATCACAAATGCTGGATACAGCTGCCCCCATGACTGCATGAGGCTTGAGGGGTCACCTAGACACAAACCCTAACAATGACACTAGCTGTCTTTTATTTGGAATTTTTAAGTGTTTAGGTTGTTTTCCTTTTCTCATGGGTTTAATATAGCATGAGCCCAAGAAATAAATGGACAGCTATTGCCTGGCTCTTTGTAGCTGAGAGGGACAGAAAGGGAAGGAAAAGGAGCCAGATTCTCAAGTGGCTGTGTCTAATGGGCACA
The DNA here is from genome assembly GCA_004365215.1 of Cuniculus paca. Lineage (NCBI taxonomy): Eukaryota > Metazoa > Chordata > Mammalia > Rodentia > Cuniculidae > Cuniculus > Cuniculus paca. The sequence goes on from RJWT010057310.1 coordinate 2,587, forward strand.
GACAACATCTCTGTCTGACCATCAGCAGTTAAGGAATACCTGTCGGAAGAAACTTTACCCAAAAGATGCTAAAACTAGCCATGGCATCTGGGAAGGGATGCAAGGTTGGAGGCAGAGTTTATTAGCAGCCACATCTTTAGAAAGCATTTTAAAAAAGACACACAATATAAGAATGCACTACACAGGACGCTGAGAATGCAAAGTGTTCCCAGTAGGGCAGTCACGAATCCCTGCCATTGCACATGCACACAAACTTCAGTGTATTGAATACCAAACCCTGGGACTTTAAAAGACAGTTTGTATCTCTAGATGTTGGTCATAGAAGTTTTGTGAGGACTTGCTATCATAACCAAGAAACAGAGGGTCAACCACTTTATCTCCACCATGAAATATCCCTTTTATTAAACCTAAATGCCAACTGCTTTTCCCCTAGCTGACCTTTCTTAAGCTCAGTGCTTTACACAGAGAAAAACTACTTGACTTTCGAAATCAAGGATGATAGTAGGAGCTATTCAGGAGAACTCTGGATTTGTAATGTAATAATAAAGTTATATTTCTGTCTTAGTTATTTTCCCATCTGAGACATACACACAATTTAAAGGAGAACAGGTTTATTTTGGCTCAGTTTTTGGAAGATTCTGTACATTGTCAGAAGGTTCCAAGGAAAAAGGATAAGGTGGAAGAGTGTGGAGCAGGCAAGCTGCTCACTTCATGGTGGCCAGGAATCAGAGAGAAAAGAGAGGAACCAGGGTGAGAGATATAGTCTCCCAGGCCACGCCCCACTGACCATATCATCCAGCCAGACCTCACCTCTTAATAGCACATTCAGCTCTAAACCTTCAGTGGATGAATCCACCAATAAGTACAGTGTCTTCATGATCCAATCACCTTCCAAATGCCCCACCTCTGTAAATATAAGTCTTTTGAGAGACATTCTAGTTCTAAACAATAACAATTTCTGTACCATTTGGTAAGGAAAATACACATGCACATATGCTCTTCTATGAAGTAGATGTTGAAGGTAATTCTTGTATAACTAAAATTAATTCATCGTTTTTTTCTTTGTTGTTCTGGAAGATTGAACTCAAGGCTGTTGAACTGATCTACATTCTGATCCCTTCTTAAATTTTAGGTTTTACTTTGAAATAGGCTTTTTTTTTTCTGCTAAGTTGCCCAGACAGGACTCAAACCAGCAATCCTCCTCCTTCAAGCTCCTGGAGTGCTGGGATTACAGGAGTATACCACCATGCCTGACATGGGGAAAGAAATTGCCTGGTTAACAATCTTATTGTATTTAGAGAAGGAGGAGGTAAAAGTGACCTTTTTGCTTATGTCATATTCTCAAGTGCCAAGATGTCATCTTTTGGAGTAGCATGTGCTGAAACCCATCAGAACCAAATTTTATAGGAAAGCGAAGAGAGAGACCTGGAATATTGCAGAGGCAGGGAGTCACCTTCGCCGAGGAATGGTGGAGGTGGGTCTTACCTCAGAATTTGGAAAGCAAGTTGGTCCTTATGTTTCAGAACACAAAAGAGCAGAGGGTTCCTCACCTGCCTCCACTTTCCAGGAACACAGGGCTCAGACAAAGTTCAAGGCTGTCAGTTCCACTGTGTCCTACAGCTTGGGTTTCTTTCTCCCACCTTTGCTGTCCCTGTCTTTGAGGCCTGCTTCCTTCACTTTGACCTGGTCCCCTGAGTTCTGATGGTTACTTTGGTTAGTCTACCCATCTTCAGAAAAACTTAGAGATTACAACTTACCTTGACATTCCAAGTCTCTCTCCTAACCACAAAAGCCACATTCCAGGCCCCGGCACAGGGCCCAAGGCTGGTAGTCCTTGGAAATCCTTCCCAGGGGATGTCTGTTTCCTACCTGAGGAGCGGACTCAAAGATCTCCTTTCTCCATATTCTTCCCATCTTTTAAAATGTTGACATCACACCCTCCTCGTGTCTACCAATTCATAGACATGGACATTTGGATATTGCTCCTGACTTATTGGGCCTACTCGCTGTCCTACTATCTGCCTCCCCAATCTCCTTTAGTTTAGCAGGTCTTGATATTTGAAAGACCCTTAACTAGCACCATCTCCCAGCCAGGACCACTTTATCTCACTGAATGGGCAAGGTCTCAGATCTGAGTTATTAATTCCTGAATTATTATTGGCCCTGACATATGGCCCAGTACCACAGAAACAGAAGGAGCAGCTTTTCAACTGCATACACCTGCAGCTAGTGTTATAAGCAGATGAGTTACACAGAAATATTATAGGCAGTCAGACAGGGCCAGGTCCTTGAGGGAGCCAACACAGAGGACCAGATGTCTTGTGACCTTGGAGAAGACAGACACCTCCCCCTGTCTCAAGACAAAAGGCAAAAAGAATGCAACCACGCCCAAGTATCAATATTCTAAATAGGTATGGATCACCTTGAGGAAGCCAGGATCCACCATCCCAACCCTCTATAGGAAGGGTCACTGCTTCCTAAGAATGCTACTTGCTACATGACTAGCTTCCCCATTTGTCCCTGATTTGGTCAATTTTACCTGAACAATTAATCTTATTGGTTGACCATAGTTCTGTCATACTTCATGCTCATCTGCCTTGCGAGTTCCCAGGTTTTCCCCATCTTGAACCCATCTCACCTTTTGGTTTTACTCTATAAAAGTCCCTAGAAAAGCCAGAGTCTTTGCCAACCCACTCAGGACCCTTTCTGTCTCTCTCTCAGACAGAAGCTTTCTTTCTCTCAATAAATATATTCTACTCATAACCTCCGTTGTTCCTAAAATTCATTCTTCGATTTTAGAGAAAATGAACTAGTACTGAATATCTAGTAGGTTGGGAGTTTCATTCCTCTATATCACTAGCATGTGACTTCAGGAAATATCTCATGTTTTTATTCTTTCTTGTGCATCACTTAAAGAAAAATGTTTGGTACCTTCTTTGTGTTCTGTTCCAGAAATGTTTATTGAAGGAAACAGAGACGAGTGAAAAAAGAAGGAAAGAAGGAAGGAAGGAAGGCAGGAAGGAAGAAAAGCACAGAAGAAAGAAAGGAGGGGGAAAAGGGAGGAAGAAAAATAGTGTAATATATACCTTTCAGACAGTCAAATATTTGAGGATTAAATAATTAACCACATGCAAAGGGCTATCAGCTTTTTTGGACACAGGGTTACTCAAGTTACTTTTTTGTCATCAATAGAATAATAGTTGGGTCCACAGGGGCTTGATGCTTTTTTAGTGATGTCAACTTCACAGCTGCTGTGATTTTTATCTATTAAGAGATTTATAAACTCAAAAGCAGAAAAAAATACAACAAATCCATCAAGAGGGCCTCTGAGGGCAGGCAGGAAGTGATTGTGTAGTAAGGGAAGAAGAGAGATCCTGTGTCCTCTGAGGGCTCTAGAGGAGCTGGTGCGTCTCAGGAGGGGCTCTGTGAGCACTGGTTTGTTGATAACATGGCCCTATGTGACCAAAGACTGCATTCCTCTCTCCAGAAGACTGCAGAGAGTGGGGCCATCCAGAGACTTGGAGGCTTGGAATCCCCAAGGCCTCACGAGGAGTTTCTAGCAACAACTTCCTCACCACTGCAGGAGGAAGAATCCCCCACTGCCCACCAGACCTGTGTCCTTTTTTCTCCAATCCTTATGCTCTGGGGATTGAACCCAGGGTCCTGCACATATTAAACCACTGAGCTGTGCCTTAGTCCTTTGCCATGCTGTTTTTACATCCCTATTATCCCTTTGATGGTGTTTCTGCTCATGTCTTTAAAGAACTGATTTTTTAATGCAGTTGCTTGCTTGCTTATTGTTAAGCTTAGGGAGTTCTTTACCTTTGTTGTCTGTTCAAATGTGTTACTAGATTTGGGATTTGAAAATACTTTTATCCCAGGTTGTAGTTCATCCTCTCTCTTAACAGTATCTTTCACAAAGCAAAAGCGTTTATATTTTATTTTATTTCATTGCTTTTTCAGTATTGGGGATTGAACTCGGGTTCCCCTCTTGGAGTTACATTTCCAGCCCTTATCTTTTTATTTTTGACACAGGGTTTTGATAAATTGCCTGCTCTGGGTTCAAACATCCAATCTTCCTGCCTTGGCTTCTCAGAGGACTCATAATAGACATGTCCACCACCAGACCTGGATAGAAGCATTTAATTTTAGTGAGATCCAGTTTATAAATACTTTTTTGTGCTTTTCATGCTTAAGAATTTTGTTCTGTGTTTTCTTCTAAAGGTTTTATCAATGACCTCTTTGCAATTAATTTTTATTTGAGGTGTGAAATTTAGATTAATTTTTATATGAATACACTACAACCCAACACTATTTGTTAAATTATTTTTGCACCTTTATCAAATATTAAGGGACTATGTTTGGTCATGGGCTGTGTCTCTGGATTTCTCATTCTGTTCCACTCATATACATATCTAGGTTTTCACTAATCTCAAAGTATTTATTATAGCTCTGTACTACATCTTTAAATCTCATAGTATTATTCCTCCAACTTTATCTTCCTTCTCAAAATTATTTTAGCTTTTCTGAGATCCTTTGCTTTCACAAATAAGTTTTAGATGTGTTTTTCTGATTTACAAAAAAAAATTCTGCTAGGGTTTTGATTGGAACTACATTGCATCTTCAGACCTATTTTAGAAAACAACATCTTTATTATGTTACATCTTTCAGTTCTTGAATATGATGGGTTCTCTTAGTTCTTACCTGATTTTTCTCATTGGAGTTTTATAGTTTTCAGATGGTGGATATCATATGATTTGTTAGATTTATCTTTAGTTATTTCATTTTTACACTTCTCATGAATCATATATTTTTAAAAGCATTCCATTCATACATTACTAGTATATAGATATGTATTTCTACATATTTCAGTATGTGGATTTTTGTAGACATTGAACCTGTACCCTGAAATTTTTGTAAATTCATATATTAATTTTAGAATTTTTTATTTTTAATGATGATTCTTCAGGATTTTCTACTTTAATAATCATGCTGTCTATGGCCAAAGATAGTTTTGTTTCCCTTTTTTCCATCTGTGTCCATTTTATGTATAGTTTTTTTTCTTTTTTACTCATTATTTTGATTAATACTTCTAATGCAATATTGAGTAGGAAGTCAGATGTGCTGTCAGATGCCTGTAACCCCAGCACTCTGGGAGGCTGAGGCAGGACTGAAAGTTCAACACCAACCTAAGCAACTTAGAGACTTAGTGAGACTCTGTCTCAAAATAAAAAAATTTAAAAAGCACTGGGGATGTGGCTCAGTGGGAAGGCCCTGTGTTCAGTCCCCTGTACAGCAGAAAATAAAAATAAAAATAAATAAAACTTTAAAAGTTAAAAAAGAGAAGAAAATAACGAATGAAGAGGTGTTGAGGGTGAACTGTCTTGAATTATTTCCAGTCTTAGAAGTAAAACATTAGGTCTTACATGATCAAGTATAATGTTAGTTGTAAGCTTTTTACAAATGCCCTTTATTGGGTTCAAGAAAATTTCTTCTACTACAAATTTTGTGAGAGTTGTTAACATGAATTGTACTGTTTGATGGAGGAAATTTGGTAAAATTGTGCTAATTTTTCTAGAAGTGTTTAGTAAAAATTGTCAGTGAAGACATTTTGACTTAGAGAACTAGTTTTGGAGTATTTGACATGAATTTCATATTTTTATATTTATAAGACTGCCATATGTAAGTTACCTGTTCTCTTATCTTGTGCAAAATTTGATAGCAGATTGCAAGGAATCAGACATTTTAATGAAGTTACTGAATTTATGCATATATCATTCTTATTTTCCTTTGTGATGAAAAACCTACAGAATAATTGTTCCATCAAAGATAACATGAAGAAAATGTCCTCTTTGGCTGTTTTTTAAAATTTTTATCTTACTTTTAGATTTTAATAGTATTAGTGTATATTTAGACATGGATTTCTTTGATTTTATCATGTCAGCATCTTTAATTTGTAGATTTGGGTTTTCCAAAAACTTGAAAAGCTTCCACTCATTATTTCTTCACATTATCTCTTCTTCCACTGAGACTTTGACAATGTTAGACCTTTGTGATTATCTCCCTGTGGTTCTCTTCCTTGTTTTCATTCTTATTATTCTCTGTTTTTCAGATTGGGCAATATCTGTGCCTCTCCCAAGTTCATTGACTGCCTTCTTGTCATGTGTATATACTGCCATTAGGTCCATCCTTTGAATTTTTATTTCATTTATTATATTTTTCAGTTCTCAAAATCTCAACCTGATTCTTATTCATAACCTCTATTACTGTTGACATTTTCAACTTTAACATTTTTTTCTAGTAGTGTTTACAACTGCTGCTTTGAACATCATTATAAAAGCTTTTGAAAGTCTTTGACAGATAATTCCAAAATCTTTGTCATCTCAATTCATGTTGCTGTTGATTATCCTTTAAAATATGAGTTATAGATTTCATCAGTTTTCATAGCCAGTATATCCTGGAATTTTTTCACATTAAGTTCTGAGACTCTAATTTTGACTCTATACAAAATGTAGATTTCTTTTTAGAAGATAGAAGGTATTTGAGTTTAGATGCAGGTTGGAAATTCCAACCCTCCTTCTGCAGCCTGTGGTCCCATTTTCAGAGTTCAGTTTTCAGCTCCATTGCAAGTCTATATCACCAAGTGACTCATCTGGAATAAAGACAGTGAACTGTGAGTCTAAGTACTTACTGATTGGGATCAGGTTCAAATGTGTATAGCTCTGAGGTCATAGACAATTTTTTGGAGTAGCTTTGTTAATGTGCTTTCTGCCCATCATTTCACCAGTGCTTTCAGTCTGTGAGCCCGATTCTCTCCTCTATACAGAAACTTGGGGTTCTAAATACCACTTTGTTCTATGTACTTCCATGGTAGATGACAAGCAATAGGAGCAAAGGACAGGGAAGGAGAGCAATAGATATTTGTCTTTCTTGAAATTGCAGCTCCACTGAATAGAGAGGTACATTCCCTTCTTGATTGGAAACTATGGAATTTTGTGTGTGTGTGTGTGTGTGTGTGTGTGTGTGTAAAAAGAGACAAATAACATGTGTGATTTTATTCTGATTTAAGAAATTGGCTCAGGAAATATGATGTTGGGAAGCCTAAAATCTCAAGGCAGTCTGGCAGGCTGAAGACCCAGGAGACAGTTCGTGTGATGGATCAAATCCAAATGTAGCATTTTATTTGGGAGAAAAACTCCCTCTTCCTTGGGGACTTATATCTTTATCTCTTAAGGCTTTAGCTAATTAGATTGAAGCCCACCAACATTATGGAAGGCAAGATGCTCTACTCGAGTCCTGTGATTAAAATGTTGATTTCATCAGAAAAATTACCTTCATAGCAATATCTAGACTAATACCTGACCATATATCTGGATACCATATCCAAGTTTAATCATGGAATTAATCATTACAAACTTAAC
>RJWT010057415.1:0-10024 GCA_004365215.1 Cuniculus paca
GTCCGGATCAATGTATATAACTCCACTTACCTAATTGTGAGATAAATTTGAAACCTAATTTTGAAGCTTTGATCTTGATGCCATCCAAGACCAAGGTTCTGTCTGTAATTGCCCCCAATAAATTGTACTCTGTGTAATCCTGAATCTTCTCCTTTTCTAGAACACCATTATTTGTAATTATAATCTAGAACCATTATTTATAATTATCATTAAAAATTCTATTTTCAAAATTGTAGATTGCTAACACAAATATACCACTTAGTATCAAAAGATGTGATTATGGTGACCATTTACAATAAAAGAGATGTGCTTATTTATAGAGAGGAAGACACTACAGTTTATATAACTTGTGAATTGTTGAAATCCACAGTTATTTCATGCCAGAACTGACTCTAAGTCACATTCTCTAATATCAAATACTGTACTCTCCCCATTAAGTCAAATTGACTCTTTCCCATGACTTATGATGATCATTTATTGCAAATAATAAATACTACTACTAAATATCACAATATTAAAAAAAGAATGTGAACCCATTGTCAGATTTCCAAAATAATACAAACAAGTTTCCTCTGCGATTTTATCTATAGACAAAGAAATAGATTTGCTGATATTCACAAACGCTTAGTGACAGTTGTTCTGTAAAATAAAAACCAGACATATGAGAAGCTTCACTTAACTGGAGTTATAAAATTGGCAATACTCTACAGAAAGAGTGAGGAGGAGAATTGATATAAATATCACATAAATTAAATGTAGCAATTTAACTCAGGAAATAAAGGCCCCCTGAAGAAGATTCATATAAAAATATATTTTACAGATTTACTAGTAGCCATCATAATTCTCAACTTGTGCAGGCTCAGCCTGCAATCATATGCAAAAATGTCAATTGTTTTAAAATTATTAACAGTTTCAAATATAGGTTACTGCACTGAATATTCAAATCAGAATATCCTTATGCTTCATTTTTTAAAAGTTGCAAATCAGGTATAATTAAGTAATTTAGGATGCTTCTTAACCCTATTTGCATTAATAATTTAATTTAACAGGGCATGTAAGATGCCTACATATAAAAAAGGCACTGCATGAACTTAAAATAGTTGAAGTTTACTTTCTGCTTCTGTATACTCACAGTGCTCATCTGCAGGCTTGAGTCATCCACTAAGTTATGAGGTCATGGAGAAAAGGATGCTTCAATTTCTAATATCTGATGCCCAGTAGATAGGATCTCAAAAGGAGTATACCAGAGGCCCAGTTTTGCTGTTTTCTAACTATGTGACTTGGGCAAATTAACTCTGTTACATATTAATTTTTACATCTCAATAATTGGAGTAATAATAAAAATCTTTCTGATTGAGTATTGTATTAAGTGAAACAATGCAAGCAACATGACTGATCTACTGTTTATGATTACTATACTTACTAAATCATTAATTGCTGAATAAATGAATTCATGAATCTACAAATAATGAGCACAAGAACAGCATGTGACAACATACAACAGATGACATTTGAATAACAAAAGCTGTATTTGGAAACTTCTTGACCTCCAAAGTAAGCTATGGACATTGGACAAACCGCGTAAAACCAATCTGACACTACCTGAGAAAATTGGTAAAACTCTATACACATTTTCACAATAAAATATTTGGTGTCATCCTATAGAAAAAAATGGTGGCCCTTTTTTACGCTGTGAAGATCAAGAAAGACAGGAAAAGCAGAGCACCTGTACCAGACTAAAAGTATGGCAGTTAAATTCCATAAATGATCTTGTATTGAATCCTGAATCAGAAAATAAAAGGGAACATTTTTGAGATAGTCGGTAATATTTAAATGACTTATATGGATTGAGTGGTAGTTTTGAACTGTGTTCATATGTGATCAGGTACTTGTTTGGGGAAACACGTATGGGAACACCTAAGAGTGAATACCTAAGACTGCAATTTTCACTCACATCATTCAGGAGTAGACTAATAATACTTAGTACATATACACTAATATGGAGGTGAGGAGGACAGATATAATAAAATGTAGGATGTTGTCTATAAGGAAATTTGTCATGAAACACTGACTTCTTTGTAGTGTTCATATAACTCTTCTGTAAAAATAACTTTTAAAGTAGAATGGGAAGCCCAACATACAGATATTTATAAATCAGTGTCAGAATTTATACTCAGTAAAAGTTGTAATAATTTGGTATTTCAGACAAGTGTAGAGAACGTTGGTGGACTCTTCGTGGACTCTCAAGGTGGGTTTCTACTTCTCACACAGCAAATGTATTGTTTATGGCTTCCTTTAGCCAGTGTAGAAGTTATTGTGAGAATAAATTAATTTTTACGTACTTAAATATGATGGTGAAAATGAGAATGAAGAATAAAAGACAAGGAGCAAAAATTTTATAAAGGATGTATCAAAGAATTAAGTAATTATTTCATACAATAAACATAAGAGATGTAATCAAATGAATGATGATGCCATTTACAAAATAGGAAGTTAGGAGAAACCGGTGGCAAAAACAATTTGTTTTTAAGTAGTTTCCTCGTAAAGTGATTAGAAGACATTTCAAATTAAATATTCAACAGACTATAGGAGCCTTAAGACTGAAAACCAGGGCTCAAGTGGATTCAAGCATCTAAATAGAGAACTAATAGAATCTTTTTAAGCTGCATTATATTACACCCACTCATGTCTAAGAAATATAATTTAGTGAAATTTTTAACCTGGCAAATTTGAATGTTGAAAAGTAATAGGGGTCAAGGATTGACACATGCACTTTGTAAATACTAGCTTTGATAATTACAACAATCAACAACTATTATTTACAAACTAACAACCACATTCTTTAGCTGCCGTACGTGTATTTTATTGGGAAAAAAGAATATCCTGGCTTAGCTCAGAAATTCCTAAAACATTAAACACAGATTAATGATAGAGTACAGAAAGCAAAAACAAGAAAACACAGTTTAAAGCAGCTTAGCAGTTTAAAGCTGCTAATTGTAGCTAGGCAATCTTCTTGGAGAACTGCACAGTAAATCTCCTTACATGACAGTACATCATGATGTTCAATTAACTGAAACGCCTTCAGTTACCTCAGAGATGATTAAAAAATAAATAAATAATCCATCATAGTCCATGATTGGAACCAAATACTGAAGCACGCTTATCAATTTTGTAAAAGAGTAAGAAACCTTCAAACAGATATCCTGTCCATATTCACAGGAGAAATCCATCACATCCCAATTACTGTTTATAAAATAGTAACATAAAGATTTTTTTCAAAACATTTATTCTATTAGTCACAGTCTAAACCAATATAGCATTCATTAGTCACAGATGCCATTAGTTATTAACAATTTCCTGAAGGCATTTTTACCCTTAATATCTGTTACATTTGCTGCTCATACATTTTAATTATAAATTAAAAGCAATTTAAATATTATAATCAAAGAAACAGAGAGCATTCCTACTTATGAAAATACTGTATTTAAAATCACTTTGGATTCAGAAATTCTTCATGTTGACTGAATTGTTTTAAATCTAGTCATATTACACCTGCAGGTAACTGAAGAAAGATCTGAATATTCTAAATTTGTCATCAGATTAAATCACCCTGGCAAATATTGCTAAATGATGTTATACATATGTTATGATGGAAAGCTTCCTATATATACTAGTTGCTAAATTTACTTTGTAAGCTTGTTAAATATTTGATGTCATCAACTCAAGAAAATAAATATATTCAGAAGTTGTCTTTGAATATTTATTTTTGAAGTTATTTATTTTTATTTTTATTTATTTTTAAAGATACTATTTTGCTAACCTTAAAAAAAGTAAACAGAATGTAAAACCAGTGTTTTGGTCTCTTTTGAAAATGATATGATCTATCCCATAAATATTATGTCAAGAAAGTTATACATAAGTTTTATATTTACTATTAATATTTAACAGTAGTTTCACAAATCTTTGTTATAGGACTACTGAGAACATTTTTGTGGTCACATAAACAGCTACTTACTGTCATACTTTAATTAACTGGATGCTATTTCCAAAGTCTGCAGTGTCCTACCTTTTTATGTCTGCTCAGAAAATTTCTCATCCTTCAAAGCTTACCATGAGCAGTAACTCCTCAGTAAACCTTTTCTTCTCCATTTTACAATCCATTCACAGAAAGATGGGTGTGATCGCTTGTTCCTCTATACTAATACAGCATTTTTCACATATGTCTTAGTCACTTTCTCATCTCCAAAACACAATACCTAACACTTGTGACTTAAAGGAGGAGAAATTTGTTTTGGTTCATGGTTACAGCCACAGTCAGCGAATTCCAAGGCAGAATCAGCATGGCAGGGAGAAATAGAAGAGTAAAGCTGCATATGTCATGACATCCAGGAAGCAGAAAGAAAAGAGAAGAGAAGCAGGGAAAGATACAGTATACCTTTCCAGGTCATTCCTTTAGTGACCCACCTGTAACCAGGCCCCATCACACTCAGTTATAATGCCCTCATAATCTGATGACCTTCCAGAAGCCCAGCCTATGAGAATATGAGACTCTTAGACCTTAGATAGGAACCATAACAACATAGTCCACTGTGGAAGTTGCATTATAATTGCTCTCTCTCTTTCACTCTCTCTCTCTCTCTCTCTCTCTCTCTCTCTCTCTCTCTCTCTCTCTCTTTAGGATTTCTAATGTTACATTCCCACAATGACTGGGTGAGAGACACAGCCACAAGAAATTGTGGCCACAAGAGCCACAGAGAAAGTGGGAGCTAGACATAGACCTTCTAAGAAGCTTAAACTCAGACTGGGAAGGACACAGGACTCCACCCTCCATGGCAAAAAGACAGGGCCAGAGAATGTGGCTTTCAGAAGCCCATGGGTCTGAAGAGCCAACACTAAGTATAGCTGTCTACTTGAACTTTTGTCCTGCTCCCTAAATCCAGCACAGCTCAGAGCCCTGACTACTTTCTCCATCCACCAACTTGAGCAAGGACACGTCTTGGTTTGGACAGTGCCATAGATGGGATGAACCGACAAAGAGGCCTCTGTGACAGGGTAGCATCTCTGAAACCCAAAAGCCGTAAAGCTAGAAGGAGAAAAACATAACTTGCTGAATTCAAAAACTACAGATCCTGGAAATAAATCCTCAAAGTAAAGGGGAAAATATTTTTGGACTCGTTTTATCTTTCTGCTCTTCACTGATGTTTTGGATGTTGGGAGGGTTTCCTTTTCCTTTTCTTTCTCTCTCTCTCTCTTTAATTGTTCTTTTTGCATTTTTTTCTCCTTTATTTTTTTTCTTGGTTTCTTTCTGTTACCTTTACCTATTCTATTAATTTGTTTTAACTCCTTAATAGGATCTTATCTTACCTTCTTCTCCTCTCTCTCATCTTCCATTACTTAAATTTGCAAATTTTTCTTTTATTCTCTTGTTCCTCACTCCCTCTATCTTAACTAGTAAAATTATTGAGCAAATATAGTAAAAGTGTATTAATATTTGGACAGTTAACTTTTTGCCATTCCTATTGAAATCTTTCCTATTGTTAGTGGAGGTATAGTTTTTGCACTTGGTAGATAATTGTGTGTCAATATCTGCTGAGTCTTAGTGTTTATACTGTACTTATAGATCCCTTTCCTATGGTTAAGGGTGATATATTATTTGTCCTTGTGGTATAAGATGATCTTTGAAGTTGTTGTTGTTGATTTAGTTGCTGTCTTAGTTACTTTTCTTGTTGCTGAGACAAAACAACTAAAACTCCATGTTAAAGGACAAAAGGTTTATTTAACTCAGTTTGTAGAGGTTTCAGTCCATAGTTTGGCTTCAAAGCAAAGTAGCATCACAGAGGAGGAACAGTTTATGACAGGCAGAAGACAGCAAAAACAGCAAACATCAAGGAGCAGCAACAGTAGCCCTCTTTTTGTCCCTTATATCCTATCCAGGATACCCATCCTTAGGGCAGTAGCACTCACAGCTAGGATGGGGCACCTTAACATTAGTATCATACCATGAATCAATACCATCATTGAATCCTTAATCCTAACATCACACACTCTAACTCCAGACACCTCTGAAAAGGTCCACCTATGACTACATGAGGCTTTGTGGGGATATCTAGACACAAGCCAAACCATTGCTATTGGCAGAATGACATAGTTCTTTCTATTAACAGATTTTCTCTGTATGCCAATATTCAGACTACCTCTGCGCCATTCACAATACTGCACTCAATTCCTGGAAAATTGAATACTGGGCTAAATACATTGCATTCTCTCATCACAAATTAATAAAAGTGGATGGATTTGGGGACAGATATAAAGCCTATAGTTAGCCACATCCAGAGCACTTCACAGAAAAGCAGGCACTAAAGAGATCTTAACAGTAGACAATATGAAAAATGGAACTAATTTCATGAAACTTATCAGATCGTAGTGGAATGAAACTAGAAATAAACAGCAAGGGAAAACACAGAAACTATACAAACACATGGATCACACTTGAATCATCAATGAATCATTGAAGAAATCAAGAAAAAAATTAAAATTCCTAGAACAAGTCAAAATGGAAATACAGCATACAATAATTTCTGGGATATAGCAAAAGAAGTTCTAATATGGAAGTTTATATTTAGGAGAGCCTGCATGAAGAAATCAGAGAACTCTCAAAAAAGTGACCCAGTGATACATTTCGAGGTCATAGAAAAGCAGGAACAAACCAAAACTGAACCCAATAGACAGAAAATAATTTTAAAAATAAGAACTAAAGCTATGAGGTAGAGACTAAAACTCAACACAGAATCCATGAAACGAAAGAGTTGGTTCTTTGAAAAGATCAACAAGATTGATAAATCCTTACATAACTAACCAAAAGAAAGAGAGAAGACCCAAATCTGTACATTTAGAAGGGGGAAAAAAAGGATATTACAACAGACTACTCAAATTTGGAGGATTTTAGGGACCATTTTAAAATCTATATTCTAAAAATTATAGAATCTAGAAAAAAATGGATGAACTTCTAAACAACCAAAAAGATTGAAGCAATAACACAAAGTCTCCCAACAAAGAAAAGTCCAGGACCAGAAGGGTTCACTGATGATTTTACAAGAAATTTTTTGATTATAGATCATCAGAAACAGTATTATTAAAATGGACATATTACCAAAAAAGATCTACAGATTCAATGTAATCCCTATGAAAAAAACAATGGAATTCTCTACAGCAGTAAAAAAAAACCTTAAAATCATATAGAAATACAAAAGACTCAGAATAACCAAAATAATCCTAAGCAAAAAAAAAAAAGGCTGTCTAGGCATGGTGGCACATGCCTGTAATCTTGACACTCTGGAGGATGAGGTAGGAGGATCACAGCAAATTCAAGGCCACAAAGTGTAGGCTACAAAGTGAGTTCTAGACCAGCCTAGAATAGCAAGATCCTATCTCAAAAAAATTAAAAATGAGCTGGGCGTGGTAGTGGGCTCCTGTAATCCCAGCACTTGGGAGGCTGAGGCAGGAGGATTATTGCAAGTTTGAGACCAGCCTGGGCTACAAAGTGAGCTCAAGGCCAGCCTGAACTGCATAATGAGACCCTGTCTCAATAAGACAAAAAAAAATTAAAAATATTTTAAAATTACATTGTTGAAGGAATCACAATACTCATGTTCAAGTTATACTACAAATTTGTGTTCATTTTGGCACCATACATATCAAATTATACTGCAAATTCATCATAACAAAAGCAACATGACAGCAGCACAAAAATAGACTCACAAACCAGTGGGGCAGAACAGAAAACACAAAGCAAAACCACATAACTATAGCTATCTGATACTGAAAAAAGGAACCAAAAATGTATGTTGGAGACAACCTCTTTAACAAATGATGCTGGGAAAACTGAATATTCAACTGTAAAAGACTAAGACTGCATCCTTATCTCTAACCTGGTATTAAAAAATAAATTCAAAATGAATCAAAGACCTTGCTGCAAATTCTGAAACTTTGAAACAGTTAAAAGATAACAGAAGAAACACCTGAAGACATAGACAGAGGCAAGGACTTCCCAAATAGAACTCCAGTGGTACAGGAAATAATAGCAAGAATCAACAAACAGGACTACATCAGATTCAAAAGTTTCTGCACAGTAAAGGAAACAATTAATGAAGTGATGAAATAGCATGGAAAGAATGGAAAATCTTTGCAAGCTACTCTTCCCCCACAGGACTAATATCTAGAATATATAAAGCACTCAAAAAACTTAACCGCAAAAAAATCAAATAACCCAATCAATGAATGGACAAATGAATTGCGCAGACACTTCTTGAAAGACATACAAATGGCCAATAATTATATCAAGATATATCATGTACAGGTACAAATTCCCTGTGATTAATGTGATCATTATGCATATCTAAATTGTACCAATAAACTTTAAAAAAATATTCAACATTGTTAGCCATTAGAGAAATGTAAATCAAAACTACCTTCAGATTTCATCTCATCCCAGTCAAGGTATGTAAAAATATTTCTCACAAAAGGAAGGTGGGCTGGATTTGGGGACATCTCCATTTTATGCCATCTTACAAAATTTATATATTACACCCTTCCCAGTCATAATCATCTCTGCCACTTAAGTCCATCAATTCCAGGCTTATTTAAAATACATAATCTAGACAGACCAGAGGATCCCCCTAAATATATTTTTATATAGGGACTCTCTAGGTATCGTTTTTATATAGGGACTCTCTAGCAGATTTATAAGAGGGTCTGACGAGGTTGTTTATTTTCACTGAATGTCCCACACCAGGAGAGAATGAGTCGTGTGCCTGCTGTTAACACCTCCCTGTCTCATCACTTGGTTTTGATGCTTACCAGTTTAAAAATGTAATCAACTACAAGATTAAAGAATTATTAGGGCTGGGGATCTAGCTCAGCGGCCTAAGTGCCTGCCTGGCAAGCGCAAGGTCGTGAGTTCAATCCCCGGTGCCGCAAAGAAAAAAAAAAAAAAAAAAGAAAAGATTAAAGAATTATTTGAGAAGAATTATTTGAGAAAAGTTCAATCCCCAGTGCCGCAAAGAAAAAAAAAAAAAAGAAAAGATTAAAGAATTATTTGAGAAGAATTATTTGAGAAAAGATTAAAGAATTATTTATAAGTTGACCCCAAATATATTTATATTCTATTCAAAATTATTTCTAAACCAATAATTAAACCCAAAAGAAATATTTAACTTTTGAAACAAATGCTCTGTATAAATATTATATTTGCATTTTGAGAATATGTAAATCAAATCATGACCACATAGTCAACCAAATTATTTATTAAATAACTTTGTTTATGATAAACTATTTAAATCTTATATTTTAAAACATATTTTAAAACTCAATAAGGGACATAAGATTTTGGTAATTTGGAAAATTAAATTCTTTCTTCATGATTACTTAAATTTTCTCCCACAAAAGCTACTGTATAACAAGTATGCTTTAAAATGCATGACTAGTATCTTAAGGAAATTTCAAAATGGCAGAATTACAGAAAGCAAGAAGTATTTAATGAAGCAACTCAGGCTGCCTGAGCGTGCACAGTGCAGAGGGTGCTCTCATTGCTTAAAGACTTTGGTTTTAATTTGAAAGTGTACAAGAGAAGTGATCTCATTAAAAATGAAAACAGTACCTACTTTTAAAAAGAATGAGTCCTTGGTAGACTCAAGAGGAAACATCTGATAACACAGAACATCAAGGAAGTTTGGGCTTTGAGTAGAAAGATTCTTTTATAATTCTTGATTTTGCAACTGTGCTTCTTAGAGGTTCGAGGTTCAAATTTACAAGGGCGAGGAGGGAGTAGGAGAGTGGGACAGAAAGAGAGAGAGAGACAGACAGACAGACAGAGACAGAGGGACATGAGAGAGAGATACACAAAGATATATAGAATAGCATGTTACTCAACTATAAGGAAATCAACCACCGGAAGAACAGAAAAAGAAAGTTCAAAAATAATTGTCTCATGATTCAAGACTAGATATAAGCACTTTGAGAAAGCAAA
>RJWT010057422.1:0-10007 GCA_004365215.1 Cuniculus paca
AGTTACAGATAGCGTCCTCCCTTGGAGGCAGCAGGGGCCTTACTACCAAGGATGCCATTGCTGGACACCTTTATCTAAGAGAGCTGGTGGCTGAAAAGAGCTCATCAGAGGTAAGGTTGGAGAAAACTGCTGTACTTTGGGACCTCACCAAGGTCATCAGCCAGGTAATGATGCCCTTACTAGGGGTGGGGTGTGTGAGAGCAAACGAGATCTTACTTCACCCCAGGATGGGCAAATTCCTGACCATAAGCCCATGGCCCCAAAGAAGCTGAAACAGGAAAGGAGAATGGATTGTGTCTGCCCCTTTAACATCCCCACATTGCTTCACGTGGGTTTGGGCAAGAAAAGAAGGTATCTCCCCAAACCAGCTGTGAAGAGTAACTGGTCAGTCCTTTCCAGCTTTAGAAAAGCATTAGGGGTATGTTGCTTGTGTCCTCAAACTGTAACTGTTAGAATAGGCATCTTATATAATGCATACGTAGTGCTTCAAAAGGAAATACAGTTTTCCAGGAAAGAGCCGGGACTGCATGCAGTAGAAGCACACCTGATCATACCTGCGAGGCAGTGGTTTTGAGCTTCTGGATTCCATTCACTAAGTGCTCTTTTTTCTGAGCTACCTCTTTTTGTTTCTTCTTCAACAGGTTCTTAAACAGTGATATCTGCTCTAAGAAACTCTTTGGAGTGGTGTAGTTGTGTCTTCTCTCATTCTGGTAATACCGGGCACTCATTTCATTTACACTGGTGTGAACGTGTGCCATGAAGAGGCTAATTGAATCCTTGTGCCTTGCCTGAAAACACAAATATTGCAATTTTAATAAAATCTTCTCAAGGTAAAAATATCCAAAAAGAAGGAAAAATGATAAGATTATATGCTATTTCCCCCCTAAAAGCCAGAACAAATTATAGTACAAGTTAGGAAAACTCACTTAATCTTTAAGAGATATCCACAGGATCGGAGAGACTACAATAGAGCATTCAGCTTTACTAACTGTCTTCTTGCCAAGTAGGACAAAGGATTTTTATGTGCTCCACATACCAAACTCAAAAGCTAACATATAATACAAGCACAGCTCTTTACAGCTTGATTTTTCTTTATCAAGTGTGTGAAAGAGAAAGTGGAGAAAGTGGACACAATAGTCTACAGAGCAGCTTTTTGGTGTTGCTTTCCAACTAAATTTTAGACAGAATAAGCCACCAAAGTCACAGAAGAAAAGCTGAAGCTGAGAAGAATCTTAAGAAGACTCATATTAACAAACTGGATGGATAAATTATAAAAGTCACTACTAGGAGAAAAGACTATAATGATAATTTCGATTTTCACTTGGAAACACAGATATACACAGAACTGAAAAACTGTCCTTTGAAGATTTCCTGGAGGGCTGCTGCTATCCATTCTTTCCATTGTGTCCTTTGTGACTTCTGTAGTAGTTAACTTTTTAATTTGTGGAGTCACATCTCCCTCATTTTAATGATTATTTATTGCATTCTGTACAAGATGAACCAGGTTCAATTAATCAAGGGGAGCCTAAAAATCAATTAATATGAATTAAATGAGCTAAACCAACTCTTAGGAAAGTCACACATAATTTACCAAAGTGTTGTCAATAATACTCAGATATCTTTGGGGAAACTGCACACAAGTGGCTGGTGGTGCAGTTAAACACTTCAAACTCGCACCATCAATATTACAGCGTGAGGACAGACAGGCCAATCCCTGCTTGTCGAAAAAAAACTACTAACTGTTCCTGGGCAACATTTAAACACATCGCTTTCCAACTTTTGGACAAATTGCTGAGCGGATGGAAAACTGGCATGCATCAGATTATTCTGTATATTAAATATCCACCTCACTAGTAACTGAAATGTGTTTTTAAAGTAAAACCTACATATAAAAGCCACAGATGCATATCTCAAATAGTCTTTGTTTCTAGTGGTCCAGTATACATATGTATTATCAAATACTGGACTCAGAAAAATAAAATTTACAAGGAAGTTTATATAAACTGCACCTGAGTCATATTCCCCCCAGGACATTATTTTTAAGAGAGCCTGGCTTCACTATAAACCTGGGCAGACAACGCACTCCTGTCCTGTCTTGTTCTAAGGGTAACTAACAGTGCACGCATACCTTTCTACAATACAGATAAATACTTCCTCAGCCAAGTATAACCTCCTTACAAGGAAAAAAAAAAAAAACAGCCTTGGCCTCTGCCCAACCATGATCCTTATGAGGCGGCTTCTCGTGGCCTCGCAAACTCCCTTTAAAAACAGTTTCATTTGTAAATCTCCGATGGAAAGAGTGGCTTCCGGTGGAGCTGGAAGTGGCCGAGACAACTTGTCTCAATGGGGCAAAATAACTATTGTTATCGGGCTTAACAAAATGGCACAGCATGGGAGACTCGCGGAGCCTGGGAGCAGCTGGTTGTAATTCACACTGTTTTTCAGAAAACTCTAATCGTTCCAGAACAGACCTCTTTGATGACTGGTCTTCCCTGCATTCTCAATTTGTCACTTTCTCTTATGATAAGGTCAGTAGTGACAGCACTTCCTGACATTAACAGCTGTGGCTTTTAAAAGGGTCATTGTAGAACTACTAATTGCAGTAATTTCATTAGCATAAATTATTTATTCTGCTATTCATTTATCTCCAGTTTTCTTTTGAGGGGGGGAGTGGAGAGGGGTGGCTGCCAGTACTGTGGCAGCGATGGTAACGCAGGGCTGTGTTTTGTACTCAGAGCCGCCAGAGAAGATCATCGTTCCTACTAGGTTTACCCCCTCATGAAAACCAGTTGATGCCACTTGCAATCATTTTGCAGCCAATTGTGGTGAAGGCAAAACTGAAAATCAGAGTGCCAATATCAGATGGTTTCCCACCCAATGTTTCCCACCAGGATGCTTTGGAAAAGAATGTTGTCACCACCGCATAATGAAATGCAAAGATGAACCTGCTTTTTTCCCACATTAAGAAAAAAGTGTTTAATTTTTACTTGCTTGGTTGGCTCATCGTGAACACAAAAACATAAACAACTCTCTGCTATGTGGTGTGACAGCTCCCAGGCAGTAGCGACTACTGCCATACCAAGTATTCTAAGTGCAGACCAATACGGAGGCCAGCACTACACCAAGTATCTTGACTAAATTAGGGCTTTGAAGAGTACTGTACTGAAAGTAGAGAAGGAAAGGCAAAGAGAGGGGAAAATGAAAAAAAATCTTTTAAGGTTAAGCTTGGGACTATTTTGTCACATATGTCACATGCCTACAATAAGTCTTGAATTTTTTTTCTGAGAAATTTCTGTGTTCATTTTACAAATGTTGAACTGCTGAGCTATAAAAATTATTTCTATTTTCGCTCCTTTGAGGCTGGTAAAAAAGAATACATTAATCAGACACTGTGATGGTAGGATGGTTTATTATGTAAAGAGAACTTAATAATGCAGAAAATGAGAGCAGCATTTCATTGTAGTACCTTCTCATGGCACTCACTCACTCAGAAAAAGATTCTGGATTTGGTCAAAGATACAGAGTTTGATCCTAGGACCTAGCTTAGATTTTCAAGTCTGAAAAATTGGATGAGTCACTACATTGCCTGTGCTTCCTCCTGCCCACAAAATTACTTTTTGTTTCTTTACTTCTTTTCCTTTTTCAAAATAGTCAAGCACTGATGCAAGAGTCAAGAGGAGGAAGGAAGACAGGGTGCTGGTGTCCACAGCAGGTGGGCCCCTTACCACTGGGCCAGCTGTGCTGAGGATCCTACTCCTCACCTGTTAGCAGGCAGCTAGTGGCTGTCCTCATGAGGGCGACCATGGCAAACTTAGGGTAGGCACTGCTTCTGCTGAGGTGGCAGCACCAAAGGTAGTCTCAGCAAGGCTGCCACTGCACAGAGCAGCGACAAGTGTTTATTACAGCAGAAATGCAGTTTTCTAAATTGCATGCTGGTTTTTGTTTCCAGTTGTTACTTTGGTTGGTGAATGCAATTTGCTATTAGTTTGTTGATGCCTTTAAGTTCAGCATAAGGCAACGATCTTCCAGATGAGCTTCTTTCCAGTCATGAAAGGTGGCACCAGTGATCGTCTGGTAGGACATTAAAACAAAGCAGCCGGGGACTGAGGGGGCAAGGAGGCCAAAGGACACCCAGCTGTGCCTTTGTGAGCAAGAGCATGGGGCAGGACATGGTTTAGCTGGCTCTGGACAGGCCTGAACCTCAAGAAAACACTCAAAACTGCAAACGTTAACAGCAGCGATGACTCCATGGGAAGTCAGTGTAACATTTAGCTTAATGGCATGTCCAGATTCCTGGGCAACCACACAAACCAGACCCTGCTTTTATGGCAGAGGTGATTTCTAAAGCTTACAAAGCAGAAACCTTGAGAGACATTTTATTCCTTTCTGTAACTTCATTCTAAATGTGATTAACATGGACAAAGTAAGAATATAGGATGGACAGACATTTATGTGCTTGGGTCGAAAGGAGTGTGGAAGCACAGCATGTTGATGATTACCTGGGTTATTCTTCACCCATTTGAAGACAGGATTAAGGCAGCGTGAGACTTAAGCAGGTCCAAGATGAGTTTAGTTGGATTTGTTTTTGTCTCAATATTTCTAAATGGATTCAGCATTTCTTTGAAAGAGGATATTTTCCCAAAATTCATAAGCTTTCTATGTCATAAACTTATTTTTACTGCTTTATTCATATCAAATAATCCAAATTTATATTTCCAAGAAAAAATCATGTTAAAAATAATTAATATAACATAGTTATCACCCACAAAATGACAATACTTCTCCTGTTTGGTACAGTATTTTTAACATGAACCTGCAGGTCACTAGAAAAATAAGTCCTTCCAGCAGTTAAATAATTTTCTTTTCCAAGTAGACATTTCTCATGACTGGTTTTAGAAAACAGCAAAATATGCCACTCACGGGCTAAATTCTGTAACAAGTTCTGAAGAGATGGAGTACCCTACATGTGGCTCAGATCTCTGTACTTTCCAACATCACATTTCACCCACAGTTAGCTCTTCTTTTAAATTTCTATATAGTCATTTCTCTTTTTATCTGGCCCTATTTTCAAGTATATCTTTTGCTCAGTTTCTCTTGAAAAGCAAAAGAGTTGCTTTTCTTTTAATGTCCCAGTGTCTCTTGCTTTTTTTGTTTGGCATAGTCTATACTGGAGCCCATGCTCTAATCAGCAGGGTCTTCACTCGGTCGCCTCCCTGAAGCTCTTCCCTCGGCATTTCCAAGGCTACCCTCGGGATCGGTGGAGGGCCTCCCTTCTCTCCCTCCTCGTGCCACCTCCTCCCCTCTCCATCTCCAAATCTCCTGTGAGAAGTACTGTGTGTTGACACAAAATCTTCAGATAAATACCCAGGGACACTAAGTGTCAAATTGTTTGTGTCATTTTTTTGTCAACTGTCACTTAGTTCAGTATCAGGTAATAGAAAAATAGCAGAAACATTTATTGAGATGCAGTCAGCTGACACCCCTGGGTGCTTAGTGTGTACTGGTTGAAAATTATATGTCGACATACACAAAGCTGCTTGCTTTAATGAATCTTTTCTGTGTGGCCAAAGGGGGGGTCACCTTGTGTAAGTACCATACACTCATCAAATGAGGTCAATAATTAAGAAGTGCCTAAATTACGCTGATAACTTTCAGTCTTAATGATGGAAATTAAAACTAAGGAAGTGATCAAATTAGTGCTCATTCAAAAAAATTTAAAAGCTGCTTTTGACCTCTACAGAAAAGACACCATGTATTTTTTGAAGTACATGGACACACTGCACTCTGAATTATAATTATTGCTCGTGAGCAACAAATTAGGAAGGTGGGAAAGTTAAATAAGCACCTTGCGCTGAAATGAAATCATCTGGCTAATTTGTTTTGAGGCATAATTCAGCTTGATAGAAAGGGTAAAGTGCTTTTAAAATTCCTATTTGGCGCTTGGAATCCTATAGGAGGCGTTACGACACCATCGGACAGAGTTTAGCACCTGACAAGAGCCGTCTGGACTTCAAACGATGCAAGTCCTGCTGCATCCAGCAGGTGTCAATGGTCACTGCCACAGCGAAGCTGCCTCAGCCAGAGTGACTCTCAAAGGACAAGAGGAAGCCTGCACAGAGCCGCAAAGACAGGATCTTAAAACCCTGTGCCAAGGATGAGCTCAGACCATCCCACTAGCTATGGTTTCCCGTCATTTGATAAAGTAACATTCATCAACAAGGTGCAGCTGTCCTTTTAAGCTCCTTACTAAACCTGTCTGGTAACAAATTGGATAAAACAGAACTTTGCTATCAAAAGATAAACATGGGTTCCTAGTACAGCACATCATTTTGAACCCCTTTGTAACTATTAGAAAATAAAATCACGCCCTCCAGCATTTCAGCAGTGCGATGAACCCAGCAATTGTCTTAGAAATCTGTGTTAATACTTCTGACCAATATGTGTCATAGTTAATGGTTTTGCAGATTTCAAAGTATCAAATATATCTGGCAAGCTTTAGAAGAGATTCTTTTTTTTTTTTCACTTATAAATGAAAATGTTTTCAGTTTGAGTGCAGAGAAGAGGAGGAAAGAGGAGATAGTTGAATGACTAGAACCTCTATCATCCCTGCACTTTTGGGCAGACGTTGCTGGATAGGTCTTTCCTGACAACCTAGCTGTATGTAACTAGATTCACAGGCATTTTAGAAAAAGACTGAACAAGAACAGGTTTCCTTCTGCAAAATTCTGTCAGTTTAGGAAACTACCCGTCTGTTTACCTATGTAGCTGCTTTTTCAAAAACATGAGAGCAAAAGAAAAATCATATAACAAACAGTAAAGCTAGCTGCATACAAAAACTAAATATATGATCACAGGGTCACAAATAGATGTAACAGTATTTGCAAAATGTTAAACGATTTCTTTGAAAAGGCAACAGTTATGCTTTCCAAGCAAGAAATGTGACAGTGGCTGCTCATGACCAACCTGGGGACAGGCATCACTCTGACATGGCCCTTGAGTCACCTGCACCATCAAGCCTGTTCTAGGAAGCGTCCACCTCATCACTCAAGGGAACAGGAGGACAAAGTTCTCTGGGAAATGTCCACCATCACTGCCGCTTCAATCTATCTAATCAGAACAATCCTAGGCACAAAATAAAAGAACCTTTTTTTTGAGACAGGGTCTCACTATGTAGTTTAGGTTGGCCTTGAACTCACTATGTAGCCCAGGCTGGCCTTGAACTCCCACAATCCTCCTGCCTCAGCCTCCCAAGTTCTGTGTGAAGGCATGTGCCACCATGCCTGGCTAAAATTTCCTATCTAGGGAATCTAATGAGTAGCTTTATACTTATATCCCCTTTCTCTTTGAGTTCAAATGCTAAAGGTTTTTCTTTTCATGTTTTGGATAAAACAGAACTTTGCTATCAAAAGATAAACATGGGTTCCTATTTTTTAGAATTAATTAAATTTATTGGTACATTTCAGATACACACAGTGCTCATATTCACCATAGGGAATTTGTACCTGTACATGATATACCTTGCTTTTTTCCCCTATTCTTCTCCCCTCCCTCCAACCTTTTTTCCCTTCATTATTTACAACAATTTTGTTTCCACTTTTTCTTTTTTCTTAACCTTTTCCTCCTTTCCCCCTTCCCCCCCCTTTGTTTCCCTTTCCATTTGAACATTTTCTTCAAATTTTCCAGTATTATGCATTTTGGACCTTATTTACAGTTTTGATTTCTCACACCAGAGAAACAATGTGGTATTTACACATGTCCAATTTATTTCACTTAAGAGTGTGGTCTCAAGATGCATCCATGTCCATAAATCAGTGAATGGATAAAGAACATGTGGTTTTGTTTTTATATACTGGAGTACTATTCAGCTATAAAGAGGGATAAACTTGAGACATTTTTAGGCACATGTAACCATTTTAAAATGTGATAGGAGATACAAATTTCATTGTGAAGAAATAACCGAGATAACTCATAACCCTAAAATCCATAAAACAGATAAGCAGAAAAATTATTTGACTTAGTGACTATGAAACTGATGAGGGCTATCAGTAGTGCAGTGAGAATAATCACAATTAACTGCCTTGCTTTGTTAGGAATCAAATATGGCCTGGTATGCTTTTGTTTGGGTTTTTAGTTGTGGACTTAAGGATTTACTTTAGGAGTATCTATTTGATGGAAGGAAGGAATGAACTTGGCCTTTCGTGAGTTAGTACATGAGTGAGAACATGCTCAAATGCTGTGTGTGCGCACAGGAGTGGCACAACCATCTCCATATGATGGGGAAGGTTAGCCGTCCTAGTCCACAGAACAGTGAGTAAGAGGCCAGTCATCATCTTAAGGAAGGACAGCTTCCGGTCAGGAGGTCTTATTCGCCTTTCTGATAGGAAAGTGCTTACATACCGTGTGTTTGGTTGTATGTGCGTGCATGTGTGGGTGAGTGTGCGTGTGCACACATTAGTGTGAGAAAGAGTCGCAGGCTGACAGAGCATACCTCGATCCCTTCGGTTTCCTCAATGAACCTCCTGCTGACCGAGACCAGAGCCGCCTGTGGCCACGCGTGAAACCAGTCAATAGCCGTGCAGTTAACTATGGCTGGGAACTTCTGAGCTCTAACTCTCAGCGTGTGACCGACCGGAGAAAAGCACAAAATGATCTGTGGAGACACGGGGGCAGGGCACAAACAGGAGAGCGATGAGTGAACAAAGAATGACACTGCAGTCGTGGACAATGAAAGAAAGGGGCACGGCCAACCGTGACATTAAACTACCCGAAAGCACCAGCCAGGGGAGAGCAACGTTAACCTCCTCGCTAGTCAAAGCACAGCCTGTCCAAGGGGGCCGTTTCATCGCACTTACAGAAACACTGTAGTGTGCTTCCCTTAAAATTCGTTCCTCTTCTAAGTATGCTTGATGACGATTATTAACAGCACACATTTTACTCATTTCGATTTCACAAGTAACATTGTAACAACAGAAGAGAAAAAATAAATCACCATGGTACAATAATACCAGTAGCTTCTGTTTCCTTCCGTTCGGTAAAGTATCAGGCTCCATACAACTACATAGTAAAACACACAAGAAAAAAACTCAATTTTTAAAATTATAGCTAATGTTTATTTGTTTCCACTTAAAATAGAACACATGTGGTTCAGTTTTCACTTCAGATTTTAAAGAAATAAAAATTTTTGAACGTTCTCTTGCTGAGAAACTGACGTAGATTTGAACTTTTTTTGTAGTTATTTGATGATTTAGAACCTGACTAAATCATTCCTTGGTATCTGGTATCCATAGGACATTGGTCCAGGGTGCTCCACAGACCAAATCCCAAGGATGCTCAAGGCTCTTTTGGAAAATGGTACTATTTGCATATGACCCACTTACATCTTCCGACACCCTTACCTCATCTCCAGCTTACCTACTATGCCTAACACAGTGTAAATGCTATGCAAATATTTGTTATACCGTGCTGTTTAAGGAATAAAGAATAAAACTGTGTGTACATGTTCAGTACAGACGTGATTTTAAAAGAAAATATCTCGATCCACAGTTGGTTGAATCTGCAGATGTGGAAACCACAGGTAGGAAAGGACAGCTGTGTATTTCCTCACTTTCTTTAGACACACAAGGGAGTCTGTCAGCACTGCTTGAGTTTTGGCTGCAACAATGTGACACAGAAACAGTCAGGCAGGTAAATGGCAGCCCATTTCTGCTTCCTCCTGAGAGTCGTCTCCAAACCGCCGAGGGTTCTCAGGGGAGACACTCGGGAAAAGCTCTGAAACTATAGTGTGTGGGGAGCTGCTCTCGTCCTCTGCCTCTCCTCCAAATCCCTAGGGATGCAAGGAGCCTGGGAGAGACCAGAACTGAGGACGGTCTGCAGGGAGAGTTGGTTCCCTATGCGGTGTGACCAAAAATCAAACAAAACACCCAAAAATGGTGAGTAACTTAATTAAAAATTAGTACAATAAAGGCCACATCCATTGTATTTTTTGATCATACCACATTCTGTAGAAA